>JAOTQR010076763.1:23433-36978 GCA_025774065.1 Solanum ossicruentum
CTTGCTAAAGAAGTACATTGATTGGCTCAATTAGAAGTTCAACTCGAGGAGAATGTTAGGGAGGAGTTACTATTTAGAACGGGTCTATTTTTGTGTTCGGTGGCAGAGGCGAAAGGAAAACAAAATTGAGATCCTATCATGCTCCAATTGAAAGAGGTTGTCCACAAACATAAAGTGATGGTCTTCTCCAAAGGGGAGATGGGGTGTTGAGATACCAGAGTAGATTGTGCATTCTAGATGTTGATGGTATTTGAGATAGAATCATGGATAAAGCTCATAGCACTAGATATTCCATTCATCCAGGCTCTACCAAAATATATCATGACTTGAGAGAAGTCTATCGGTGGAGTTGAATGAAAAGGGATATTGCTGAATTTATTTCAAAATGCCCGAATTGTCAATAAGTGAAAGTTGTGCATCAAAGGCCATGTGGATTAGCTCATAACATTGAGATTCAAGAATGGAAGTGGGAGATGATCAATATGGACTGCATTACTGGTTTACTAAGGTCTCAAAAGCAACATGATTTAATATGGGTGATTGTGGATAGCATGACTAAATCAGCTCTCTTTTTAGCAGTCAAAACAACTAATAGTACGGAGGAATACACCAAGTTGTACATCCAAGAGATTGTGAGGTTGCATGAAGTTCCCTTGTCCATTATATCAGACAAAGTAGCTCAATTCAATTCCTAATTTTAGAGATTGTTCTAGAAAATATTAGGTACCAAAGTGAATTTGAGCACAACCTTTCATCCACAACAGATGGTCAAGCAGAGCATACCATTCAGACGTTAGAGGGTATGTTGAGAGCCTGTGTTCTTGATTTCAGGAGAAATGGAGATGATTACCTACCATTTATTGAATTTACATATAACAATAGTGATCATGCAAGCATTCAAATGGGTCCCTATGAAGCTTTATATGGGAAGAGACGTAGATCACCAATTGGGCAGTTTGAGGTTGGAGAAGTGGAGTTGATTGGGCATGATCTTGTCCATCAATCAATAGATAAGGTTAAGGTCATTAAATAGAGATTGAAGACTGCACAGAGTCTCCAGAAATCCTACATCGATGTGAGGAGGAGAGATTTGGAGTTTGAGATAAACGATTGGGTATATTTTACAATGTCACCTATGAAAGGTGTCATGAGATTTGAGAAGAAGGGTAAATTGAGTCCACGTTATATTGGACCTTATTAGATTGTGAAAAGGATTGGGAAGGTTGCTTATGAATTAGAGTTGCCTTTTAAGTTAGACGAAATCTATCCATTATTCCATGTATCAATGTTGAAGAAATACTTGGGAGATCCTAACTTGGTGATCCATGTAGGGAGAATTGGAGTGAAGGATAGCTTGACCTACGAAGAAATTTCGATCCAAATTGTTGATCGTCAGATTCGTAAGTTGAGAACCAAGGAGATAGCCTCAATCAAATTCCTGTGGAGAAACTAATTCTTTAAGGAAGCCACATGGGAAGCTAATGAAGAGATGAAAGCTAAATATCTACACCCATTCGTGCCAAATGATGAGAATGTTGAAGGTAATTTCCTTACCCTTAACTAAATTGATTGTCTTTTCTTGAGTTGATTATCTATTCTTGAATGCAAATATAGTTCGTTGATGATGGAGATAGAGTCGAGTTATTGATTGATAGATGTGAATGGTCAAGATGAGTTTTAACACTATTCGTGCCTTGATATCCACCTTTACTCATCATTCGAGGACGAATGATCCTAAGGGGATGATTTTGTAACATCCGGTAAAAATTAGCAAAATACCCCTAAAATGGAATCGTGTGTAAAATGCATATTCCCAAGCCTTGATGCAAAATCCGAGACCAGATTCATGATCAACACAAAAAATTGGGTAGGAAAATGATCTTGGTCAGATTTTAGAGCATCGAGTCAATAGATAATTTTTTGTAATTACTTCCAAAATAGTGTCAGTGCGTACCCAAAGTGCAATGCAGAATGGACGTGGACCAGCACTTATGATTTTTTTAAATTTTTTTGACGGGAATTAAAAACTCATTAGGGAAAAATTAGAAGAAATTATACATGTCCGTGCCTAGTCCGCATCGCATACTGGGCAATTTCGGTGCAAAGTTTTTCTTTTTAAATTGAGGGGCATTCTGGTCAATTATCAACCCCTTCTAAACTCAAAACATAAATAAATTAGGATGTTTTGATGTGTAAATAGGGTTACCCCATTCTAAGTTCTTTTCAAGTATATTGAAAGCTAGAGCTTGAGAGAGAAAGAAGAAGAACATAAGATGGAAAAATTCAAGAGGATTCTTGAGAGCTCGATTGTTGATATCTTCATCCCAGGTATGAAAGGCTAAACCAAAATTATAAAATTGTTCTTTCATGTACCAAATAGATTGTCTTAGAAGTGAGTTATGAGTTCTTGAGTCTACATATATGATTCTTGATTTTTTTTCTTGAAACATTTACTCATTATATGTATTTTCATATGTTGATGATCATCATAAACTTCTTTTCATTTATTGAATATTTATCATGAGATATTGCATGACCCTACATGATAATTTTGAAAACATGCACGAATGGACCCTAATGATTATTCTAAGCCTTGATTTGAGAATGTCGATTGTGATGGTGATGTGAGAATGATGAGATGATGAGTTGGTAGAGCTAGATAGTCCTATGAGTCTCCATAAATAAAATCTAATGAATTGTCTATTTGATTATTCCCTAATGATTGTTCTGAGCCTTGAGCTATTGATTGGGATATTGATTGATGAGATGATAAGAGCCCTAATGAGACTGATTGAATGATGAATGCCCTCGTGAGGCTAAATTTAGCTGAGCTGATTGAGATGGCTAAATTGAATGTATTATTTTATGAGCATTTGAGTCATGGGAGTAGTATCGAGCACCAAAAGAGTAAGAGTTGATTCAACTCGCACTCGTCAAACTACATAAGCATAGGTGAGGATTTGAACTATGATATTACATTATGGTTCCCTCTTCATAGAGTCCCTGAAATGATAGAGTACTTGTTTGATTAGTTGGTGGTCCCTAGTGTATTTGAATCGTTCCCTACCTGGCAAGTATGGAACAGCTGATTCATTTCCTACCTGACAAGTATGGAATGACTATGGAAACATTAGCGAGATTGTTGTACAATCACTTGCTCATAAGTGATTATTTTCAGATAAGAGAAACTCCTAGAAAGCTCCTAAACTGAGTACTCTAAGTTGAGATGAGATGAGTCTAATTTGATTGACTAGGTTCGATGGGTTGATGGGCTATTTGTCTACTCTGTATTATTGCTTTAGATAGATATGTGACATGTTGATTGATTTCTATATTATGTTGATTGTTGTTCTATATTATTCTACTCATTTCGGTCTTATTCAGCTATTTTACATATCGTATATTCCATGTAATGATGCTGCTCATCGCTGCATCATTTTATGATGAGATACAAGGGATAAAGATCATCAGCAGATACATCGTTGAGGATCTAGGACATGCAGTGAATTGATGAGCCTCCCTTACTTTGGAGGATTCATTATGTTATTTTCATCTTGTTTTAGAGTTAGATATTTATTAACTTTATTTTGATTAAGGTAACCATGGGTTTGTCGTTGGCACTACCTGATAGTGATAGAGGCTTCATAGACTAGATTTGATTGTTGATTGTTAAGATTGTGAGCTAGTTCTTTCTATAGACTTTATTATATTAATATTTTGAGACTAGATTATGAGAGGTTCCGCTGGTTAATATAATGAATGACTGTGATAAAACCAAGTGGTTTGCTTAGGGACTAGCAATTGTTTTTGGGTGCTGGTTCCGTCTAGGGTACCTTCCTGGGGCGTGACAGGCAAGTCTTCAAAAGGACAAATCGCATGAGAAAGGGTCCAAACTTCATCAGATTATAACTTGAGCTATACATATCAGAATCAAGTAATTCAAAAGACATATTCTATGGAGTGTTACGAGGAACATCAATGATTTATTGGATTTTCGCTTTGGCATAAACTTCAAGGTCAAAATCACTATTTCTACGGCATATGTTACCAAAAATTATCAAAACTTCGTACAACATGAGCAGGCTCCGTAAGATCCAGTATAAGTGAACTAGATAAAATGGAATCTTGATTCCATATTTATCTAGTTCACTTATATAAGATTTAATAGTATGTAAATGTATTTATTTCCTCTGCATTGACACGACTAATACTACTATCGGAGTGAAATAAGGGATCTACAAAAGAAAAGAGGCTAGACTATATTAGTAACAAGCAAACCTTGTATGTGTATCTCCAAGCATTTTGGAGATAAATACCAATTAGAAGGTCTGAGACGACCCAGAAAGCACTTGATCATATCATGATTTGCTTTGTAAGCCTACTTGGGTCTTGAGTATTTACTTGTAAGAACAAAATTCTTTGTTTTGTAATGGATAGTTGCAACTTCATTAAAAAGAATCCAGTCAAAGTTATCTAACATTGAACCATTTTTGGTTATTCCTTACCTCGGGACCAAATTGGTTATTGGGCAGTGAAAATTGTAACAGGTGTCCCTGACGCTTAATAGGATCACCTTTGGTCAAATTATTGTGTGGAAGCGCTAGCATGGGACAATCCACTTTGACTCGTTTTTATAGGTTAAACACTTTTGTATTGCCGCTTCTTACTATCGTATTTATGTTAATACACTTTCTAATGATACGTAAACAAGGTATTTATTGGGCCTTTAGAGATTTATAGATAGAGAAAAAAATATATCCTAACTATTTGTAATCAATCGTTTATCACTTAGTGTAAGAATATATAGTATTTCATTGCTACAAGTATGGATTATTGAAAATAATAAGACATGGATTTGGACATTTCCCTTTAACCATTCATGTCAACTAAACGGGGGGATTGAAGGGAATTTTGTGAAGAGAAAATGGATTATGGGAGTACATTTCTCATTGGAATTAAGTAATTTTTTTGTTTAAATTGTAATGCATTGTTGTATATTTGGATTCTTTTGGTTTGACTGTAGTTGTGAGCAATTTTATTAGAAAGCTATCGTGAGAAATCTTTTTCCGATAAAAAATGTATGTTGATTTTTGGGTTGTTTCTCTTTGTTCTGAGCCTCATTTTAAGATCAGTTTTTGGCTATAAATTTGGGGTGATGTAGAGATCACTTTATGAGAGTTGGTTTGATATTTCAGACATAGGCCTTATTTTTCCCATTTTAGTCAGAATTGGCGTATCTTTCCTCGCTTCTTGAGATATTTCAACCAGAACAACCATATTTATGTTGTGATTCATGTTTTGAAAGATAAGAAACATTTGAAAGTAATCAGGAAGGGAAAAGATTGTGTGGACTGATCCGGAGTGCGTGAATTTGCCTACCAGGTAGGCTAGGCTTCCCTCACCTTTAGATTGAGTTAAAATGTATCTACATTGGGAGCTTGTTGTTATTAGAAGTTCATAGTAAGATATTTATTTCTGTTATCTAGGCTGGAATTATAATTGGGAATTCTATATTACCTGTATCTATTGTGTTAGCTGGTGTAATAACCTTGCCATCATTTTTGAGCTTATTTGTGAAAACTTAGTATTTTTCCCTTTCGTAAGTTGCTTTGAACCTACTTTGAACTATTTGTATTGTTGGAACTGAGATCTTGCGTATTGAAACTGAAAATTTTCTGTTTTGGCCTCTTTGGAAACTCAGTTTGTTGAAAAAGTGAGTTTTTATACTATTCTGAGTTTTGGATATCAAATAAAACTATGCCAATTCCATTAGCTTCAAAGCATTGAATTTAGTTTAGAAAAAGTGAAAAAACTGAATTTGGAGCTAAAATAGAGATTTTGGACCCAAAGTCGCATTTTTTGTTAGTTTCAGAGCCTAAGTTTGACTTTGGTCAACATTCAAAGTTCAATAGTTTCAATCAAAATTTTGATAATTCTAGTGGTTCTGAATGGTGAAATTAACGCTAGAAATGGTCTCATTGTAATTTCTAGAGTTTTCGAGGGCAGTTTTGGTATTTTGAGTTTTGACTAGTTTTAATGATCTTTATCTGTAACTGGGTCGAGGAGACCTTAGAATCATATTCTAATATTTCTATTGAGTTCAAATCATCATTTCTGCTATTAATAGTTGTCTGGTTTGTGTGAAGCGAGTTCTGAATGGACCCTGAAGGTCCATTTCGAGTTGATAGTGCAATGACCTTGTAGCCATTTTTGAGTTTATCTGTGAAAATTTGCTTTTTTTGTCTTTTTTCTTTGAATCTATTTTGAACTATTTATGTTGTTGGAACTGAGATCTTGTGTATTAAAAGTGGAAATGTGAGTTTTGAATTTTTGGAGTCTCAATTTGTTGAAAAAGTGAGTTTGTGTACTATTCTCAGTTTTGGATGTCGCATAAAAAATAGGTCAATTCAATTAGCTCTTAAAACGTCGAATTTGGTCTAGAAAAAGTGACAAAATTAAATTTTGAGTTAAAACAGAGATTTTAGACCCAATGTTGCTTTTTCGTAAGTCTCAAAGCCCAAGTTTGACTTTCAACATTCAAAATTCGAAAGTTCTAATCTAATTTTTGACAGTTTCAATGTTTTCGGATGATGAAATTAACGCTAGAACAGGTCTTATTGTAAAATTTGGAGTTTTTGATGGCAATTTTGGTATTTTGAGTTTTGACTAATTTTAACAAGCTTTATTGATAACGGGGTCGAGGATACCTTAGAATTGAATTCTAATAATTTTATTGAGTTCGAACCACCATTTCTGCTATTGATAGATGTCTGGTTTATGCAAAGCGACTTCTGAATTAACCTCGAGGGTCTGTTCCGAGTTGAAAACTTGCGCTGGTTTTTGTAATTTGGTGCAGCCCTATTTTCTTCTCCGCGTTTGCAGAATTGACCTCCATGTTTGCAGAGGTCTTTGTGCTCTGAACTCTGTGTTCACGGGAGTCTTCTCTGCATTCATCAAGGTTCACCCTCTTCTACTCTGCATTCGCAGGAGATTCCTCCACATTCGTGGAGGTTTGTGAATTTGCGGGCTTCACGTTAGCAAATTCGTATTTGTGATCGCAGAGTACAAATTATCTTATCAGTTTTAAAAATTGTGAAACACCATTTTCAAGCCTTCTTTGGGCGATTTTGACAAGGATTTTTGTGGAAAACTTTTGGGTAAGTGTTTCTATTATCAAATTAATTAATTTCCATTAGTTTTCTCTTGAATTTGTCTTGAATTTCATGATTTTGGATGTTTAAAAATTTGGATTCCATGTCTTTTCTTTGGAAACTTTGAATATTGATTTCTCTTTCAATTTGAGCTCAATGTCAGTGGGATTTTCACCCATGAACTTTTTTTCTTTTGTAGAATCATAATTTCTTGCTAATTTCCAAATTTGATACATTAAAATTTAACTCTAATTTTTATTTTTTTGTCCATAAGTTTCATTTGTGCCAATATGAGTATCAAAATTCATATTTTAATGCATATTATCTATTCTTGATAGTGATTGATTGATTTGCACTCATTTCTGAGGTGTTGATTGTCTGAAAGCTTAGTTTGAGTGTAGTTTCAACGTAAATGTCGGTTTGGCTAACCTTTTTGGGACTATATTTGAGTTATTGGATATGTTTATGTGATAATTGTAAGTTGAGTTTTTGGATATGTTTATGTGATAATTGTAAGATGTTAGAATGATTCATGAGTAACTTGACTGGTAGGATGATATTTGGTGAAATATGGTATCAGTTATATTGGAATTGGACTAAATTGTGAATCCGTTGGCAAACTGAGATGTATCCTTGATAGTTGGGACACTTTTGGATGTTGTCGTGATTATATGAGACTTGTTATATTATTTGAGAAACATTGTGGTAATTGATGATATTTGAGGTACTTCTGGGACTTATATGCATATGTTGGCGACTTGCAAAGTCCGATATTAGCAATATATATGTCTATTGATGAAAGAGTGGTACTTTGAGACATGGTGATGACTTGTAGTTCCAATTATGACACTTGATATTATTTCCCTGATTCTATGATGTTTATTTATGCGTATTCTTATTATATTGCTGTTATATACCTTGATTTATGGCATTGACATGCATTTATCTCATATGGCATTTGTACCACCCCTTGACTACATGGTGGTGGCAAGGATTGAGATACTATACCAACTTTTATAAAACCCCTTGGCCATGTAGAGGTGGCAAGGGTGAGATACCGCTTTTGAGATATTGACAACCTTTTATAAAACCACTTGACCTTGTAGAGGTGGCAAGGGTGAGATTGCACCACTTTTTAAAACCTCTTGACCATGAAGAGGTGGTAAGGTTGAGATATTATAACACTTAACAGATTTTAGTACATGGTCTTCGAGGCCCCTTTGGTTCTACCTGGTAGCTTTAGCTCGGTAACTGTGTACACCAGTTGTGCGATAATCATGATTCCCACCCATACATTGCATTCATACATCATATTTGCATTACATTATTGAATATATATATATATATAGATAGATAGATAGAGATAAAGAGAGAGAGAGAGAGAGAGAGAGAGAGAGAGAGAGAGAGAGAGAGAGTATACTAACCCCTTTAATGTAGATTATAGGGATTCTTACTTATTACATACTTATCGAATTTCTCCTGTCCAGTTGGTTGAACCTACTGGGTACATTCTAGTGTACTCACCCCTACTGTGTTTCCTCCTTAGAAATCAAGCACAGGGACTCCCATGTGGTAGTTAATCTTATTGAGCAGAGTTTTCTTATCACTACGAGATTTCAGGGATGAGGCTCAGACTTTGAGTCACCACTGTTTAACTGAGACTTCTCTTTTTGTTATCCATATCAGACTGTGTATTTTCTTTATGAGACAACTTTGTATTTACTCATTCATACTATTTACAAGCTTTTGTACTCATGATTCTAGATTCTGGGATTTTAAATTGAATGTTATGGTTGTTTTGCTTTACTGTTCCTTCTCTTTAGTCACGATCCAGTTTTGGGTCATGACAAGTTTGGTATTAAAGGTCTAGGTTCATTAGGCTCATGAGTCAAGAGGGGGATGTCTAGTAGAGTTTCAAGATTGGTATGTAAACGTCCATATCAATCTTCGAGAGGCTACGGGGCACTTGATAGCAAAAGATTTCGGTCTTGTTTCTATTCATACATTTTCTTCATAACAATTTCTTTGAATGTATCTAATCTACTCCTTCTACGTAGATGCCGACGACTAGTGTAACACTTGGTAAATTACCAAAATATCCCTAGATGAGAAAGCACTTGCATAAAGTGCCTTCCCAAACTTTTTCAGCGAATCCGAGGCCAAAACCATGATCAGCACAAAACATTTGTGTAGGGAAATGGTCTTGGTCGACTTGTAGGCAAATCAAATCAAAAGATACTCTTTCGGAGCAAAATTGCAAAACTAGTCCGTGATAGTTTGCTTTTGGTTTTATTCATAAAATGCATTAGACAAGTGCAATGCACATAAAATACACATAAAACACATTTGTAAAATGTGATTTATCTGTTAATTTATAGAAAAATAGTTTCTAAATGCATTTTGAGTTTTCTATCAAAAAATGAACTGAAGTGGAACAAGTCCGCATCGCGGACTTTCCCCATCATGGTACTTGATGATCAATTTTAAAAGAATGGGCATTCTAGTCCTTTTCCCACCCATCCTAATCTAAAACCTATCGTCTTGAGGCTATTTTCAATCCTATATCAATTTCTAAGCGTGAAATTTCAATCATTTGCGTTAATTCATCTTTACGAATAGGGCTAAGGAGAAAAAAGAGAAGGCTAGGGTTCAAGAGATTCAAAGCTAATATCCATTGTTTGATCTTTCGGTCCTTCCATTCATCATCATAGGTATATAAGGCTAATCTAAAGCATGAAATTGTTCTTCCATATGCCCCCATAAATAATGATAGAGAGATTGTGAAAGTATTGAGTTTTCATGCATGTTTCTTTGAATGTTTTCTTGTAAATTATATACATCTATGTACTTTGATTTGTTGATAATCATCATAACTTGATTGACTGAATAAATACTTTTACTTGAGTTTTTTCACAAACCCTACATATTACTATATAAAAGATTGCATGAATGAATATAGAAATTGAGTCTAGAACCATGATTTGAGAATGTTGACTATGATTGTGATATGAGCATGATAATAGGTTAATAGAACTTGATAGTCCTATAAGTTTTCAAATTTGAACTCTATAGATTGGTTAAAATTAAAAGTCCTCCTACGTGATTGTCCAAATTACTCTTGAAAGGTTGATGGGATTGATTTATCGAATTGTTGAAAGATTGATTTGATAAAATTGATGAGCTAAAAGAGTCAATTAAGAGACTCACTACTTTGTTTATTAGAGTTGATTTTTTTAACATTGGGTCTCGGGAGGAGTATCGAGCACCAAATTGACTAAGAGGAAGTCAAACTCGAACTTAATAACCACGTTGCCAAATGTAAGAGAAGATTGAAACCGTTAAGTCAGATGTTTCCTCTTGATAGGTCCTTGAAACATTAGAGGACACAGTTGATTGGATCCATTATGGATTGATTCATCATTTACCCTGGCAAGTACTGAACTATTTTGGAAACATCAACTGGATTGTTATACAATCACTAGCTCAAAAGGGATTATTGCCGGATAAGAAAAACTCCCATATAGGTTCTATATTGATAGCACTCCAATTGGATTTGGATTAAGTTGGATTGAATTGGATTGGATTTGTATTGATTGGTTATTTTCTACTATTTATTCTTGTTTTAGATAGACATTTGACATTCTGATTGAGTATCTGAGTGATGATTATTTTTCTACCTATATCTGTTTCATTCAACCATTTTATACACTCATACATTCCATGTGCCAACGTCTATTTAGACTACTTCATTTTATGATGCAGATAAAAGTATTAAGGATCATCAACAAATGCTTTTTTGAGGATTTTCTCACATTCAGCTAATCAATGAGACCTCCTTATTTTTGGAGGATTTTCATATTAGTATCATCTTGCTACTATAGTTTAGATTTTCTTTTATTTGATTAGAGGTAGCCATGAACCTGTCGTTGGCACCATCTAGAGAATAGAGTTAGAGACTTCATAGACTAGATGGCGATGAATTGATGTTGAGATCTTTTTCTCTAAACTGATTTCCTTTAAAACTATTTTTACTCCAGAAAATCAAAGTTTGATTTGTTCGTCTATGGCCCCTATATATTGAGATTGTCCACCTTTTATTATCTTTAGTCTTCTATTAATATGATTAAACTATGATCGAATACATGTGATAAGGCTAAGTGGTTCGCTTAGGGACTAGCAATATTCTATGAGTGCCGACCATGTCTAGTGTACCCTTCTGAGTCGTGACAAATTTGGTTTCAAAGCATAGAGTTTGAGTGTCCTAGGGCATTTATGAAGCTATGTCTGTGGATCTTATTTATGGTTGTGAAAGGGCCCCACTTCTATGAATAAGGGACTATTGATATTTTAAATTTTTTCTATTTTCAGATACTGAATCATGCGATAGAGTTATTTCTTAAGAAACCTGTGATGATTCATGCATTGCTCTAAACCTTCTTACTATGCCTCATTTATAAGGTGATAGAGGCAGTAGTTTCCAAACTCTTGCCAAAGAGTTCCTTTGCAATAAAGTGATCAGAATGGTAGAGAGACTACACTAAGTTAAGAGAAGCTGACTAGTGTGTTGAGTTGATTGATTCAAAAGAGTGCAATCTTATTCATATGAATAGTGTACTTGAGTCGACTCAAGATGTACCCCAGGCTCTCTTATATAAAATTTTCTTCTAATGTTACCCATGAGAGGGAAAGTTATATTTCCAATAGTTTATTGTCACCACCTGAGGGAGTGTGATTTGAGTCTTGTAATTCATGAGTATAATTGAGCCATCATAGAGATATAAGGACAATGATGGAAAGGAAAGGATAAGATAGTGAGAGTGTGATGAGTGCATAAGTCGCTCTCATTTCTTGCTCTTTTCTTATGATTTTATACTGTTAAATGCATAACTTAGGGCTAGTTATGCTTTGAATGATATATGATTGCAAGTATATATGGGTTAGGTTTGGCTTTACTGAGAAGAATTGAAGTTGGAGCTGAATTGGAGGCAAAAGAAGAAGAAATGCACAAAAGGATACCTGGCAGTAGTTACACTCTGCAATCATGGAGTTGTAGCATGTGGAGAAGTACGAACATGCTAGGCCCAAGCGTGAAGGCGGAGCACAAGGACATACAGCCTCCGCGATCAAGAAATGCTGAGCGCAACGGTGAAATGTTGTAGTGACTAGTGTTGGGGTAGCTCTGGAATTTTGCCATTTTCATTCCCAAAATCACATATACACATACTCCAAACCCTTATTCTTCATATCAGATATAAGAGAAAAGAAATATATACATTCTTGAAGAAGCAAAACACATCTTAGTGTAGATTTTAGTTTAGGGTGAGGATTTAGAAAAATTTTGTACAAATTCTTGAGTGGATTGAAGAGTGTTTATTTATCTTTTAACTCTTCCTTTTCTTGTTCTTGAATGGCAATTTTGCAAATTTAATTGAGTTTGGATGTTAATTTATATATGAATCTTGATAATTTCTCTTGCTTTCATGCTTAATTGATGATTTACTTGCAAAATCAAGAGGTTTCTCTCAAATTTCTTTGATTGTTTGAATTGGTTTATGGGTTTATGCATATCTTTTTGTATCACTTAGATTTGAGGTTGTTAGTTAAATCTAGCTTAGATTTTCAATTATTGCTTTAGCAAGTGTAGTTGAATAGGCGGTTAGCATGATAGTCATGGGTTTATATGTTGCGAGCCTCAAAAGGGACTCAATGACTAAGGTCTTGGGAGTTTTTCTTTGAGGTTCTCTAGCCAGGCATGTCTTTGAGTGGCTCTAATAACAAGCCATAGTTGGCTCTTATGAAACATCACCTATTCTAGCTGAGGGGTGATTACAAGCAACCTAGTCTACCCATAGAGTTAATTTTGATGCTAAGTGTGATGGATCGATTGAGTTTTTATTGATTCTCATATCCCCTATCCTTGCATCCTTTCTTGATTAGTCTTCACCCAATTGTTTCTTAGGAGTGGTTTCCCCCAAATTTTGTTAGAATTCTTGTTTGATATTTGCTTATCGAGTCAAAATCTAGTAGTCATAGGTCCTATCTATACTCAATCGCTGACATATTGTTCACTATGGGATCAACCCCAAACTCTAAGGGTTATTATGTTGATGAGAACCTCCCATACTTCCTTTGTATAGCTAGGTTGAGCAACAAAAAAATGGCGTCGTTGATGGGGAATAACAAGCGTATTGAGTTGATTTAGGACTTGTAGGTTATGCTTTTTGATTTGACTAGTGAGTACTTCATTTTGTTTCATTTGTTTTTCTTTTTTTGTTCTATGTCTAGTTGTGATGAATGCTTGCTTGATGAATGTAAGCCCTTTTTCTATCTCTTTCGGGGTATTGCACTTTGTGGTGAGCGAAATGGTGTTAAGATTGTGAATGGGGACGAGAGT
>JAOTQR010076764.1:0-12783 GCA_025774065.1 Solanum ossicruentum
GAAAGGAAATCGACTTATTAGGTGAGTACGTGTCCTTATCGGACACCGGTCACGACCCCAGGGAGGGGTGTGACAATTACTAGATTAAATTAATATTTGAAAATAAAATTAATTATCTAAAATTAAAAATTTATATTTGGAAAAATAAAGGTATTTATAAATAACATTAAATTAAGTATTTAAGATGTATGTTGTCTTTTGAAAATATATTAATTTGTAAATATATATTTCTAACTAATATTATAAACAAAATTATTTAATATTTTTGAATTTAGTATATTTAATTAATCATAAAACTAAAAGTGTAGAATTTCGATGGACATCAAAAAATACATTTTCGACAAAAATATTAATATTATAAATGCTAGTAATATTAAAAAAATAAAAACATAACGGTATAACCTTATTCGACAATGAATCCTACTTTAGTTCAAAATTAGAGTGCTAACAACTTTATGCTAATGAAAAATAAAGTAGAATAAATAAAAAAACATTATGAAAAAATAAATAATAAAAAAAAATATTTTGAAAATATTAGAATAATAAAAATAAAAAATTTTAAATAATAAAAATTAAAATTAAAATAAAAGGAATAATTTTTTTAAAAAAAGTTTCATGTAATTAAATGATGTAATTACACTAATTCCTTACCCTCCCTTAGGAATTGAAGAGTATAATTACACCCATTCAATTACGCTTAAAATTTGTCTTGTCAAATAATTACTCGACTTGCCAAATAGGTCAAAGAGTGTAATTACATCAAATCTCAATTACATGATTGTTTTCTAAACATGCTCTAAATTCATGTGTACGAAAAAGGAGAATATGTGATAATATGAATTCATAAATACCACATAATAAGGGATAATGGGAAGCTAGTTTAAAAATTGATTCTTGAATGATTCAAAAGGTTTTTAAAGTTTGACAATATTTGAGAAAGTTGATTATATATTAAGTGATAGATAACAAATGAAGTATCTTTCTATCTGGAAAGTATATCAAAAACTACAATATCAATTTTCAAAAGCAACACGGACAAAGTTCATTCCAAATGATCCGAATGCATCTAAATAAAAATTTATATTCAAATTGACAATTTGCAATAGATTTGCAACTAGAAACAGGAGATGGACATCAATATCACCCCTTCGAATATGAATTTTAGGCAGTATTCGAAGACAAATACTTGTTAGGTTTAAGTAATATGGTGTGAATTGGGAAATGAAGATTGAAAGAATAAGAAATTGTGGAGGAACCAAATAAAGGGAAAATGAAGAGTCATTTCTCCCTCATTGGTAGAATAGAGAATGACCTTATATTAGGAAATAGTTCTTAAAAGAGTCAAGTAGTGAGGACCCCCTCA
This sequence comes from Solanum ossicruentum, assembly GCA_025774065.1. Lineage (NCBI taxonomy): Eukaryota > Viridiplantae > Streptophyta > Magnoliopsida > Solanales > Solanaceae > Solanum > Solanum ossicruentum. Next base: position 1,364 of record JAOTQR010076764.1, read on the forward strand.
CATCGTCGTCGCTCGCTCGGCTTCGGTAGGGCTACAGCTTCGAATTCGACTTCGGCAAATGATTGATTGATAAATTTTTTGGAAAAAATTTATTTGATTAATCTTAAGACTTTCCTTTTTTATATTAATTTTAGTGAATTATCAATTAATTAATTCATAGATTATTTATTAATTAAATTAATTTATGAATTATTTACTAATTAAGTTAATTCACGAAATTAATCAGTTTAACATATTTTTAAATTTGCGCGCGTAAAGTCCTATAGACAGACACCTTCATTCCAGACGATACCAAGCATGTTCAAAACAATCTCATCTGAGACTGTTCTGAACAAGTGAATTCGCACCTAAAATTGACTACAAATAGAGTCCCTTTATGTACTTTTCAGACATTGAATATTCTTTTCTTCTGCATACATTTTTTTATAAAATAAAATTCGAGTATGTGTGTGAATCCATTGCTGGTTCTTTGAATTCGTTGAGATTATAAGAGTTTGAGGTACTGCTACTTTTTGTAATAGGTTTTTTGTTTTATCCTGGGAGGAAATAAATCACAACTTCGGGTACATGGAGGAGATTAAATTCTTTAAGGACACATAGTGAATTATGTGGACTTAGATAGTTTTATGATTTTCTTTTCTTTATTTATTGTTTGTGTTGCTATTTGAATATGGAGGTTCAACAAGCTTAAGGAATTTAATAACAGTTTCCCCCCTGTATTCTTACTTTCTGAATTTTCTGTAACTTTTGAGATTTCAGTCTTCTGTCCATTTGTGATAGAAATAAGTAATATATGGATTTAGTCTTATTGATTAGTAATCTATGTACTAAATTGTCAGTCTACTTGTGACATAAACAATGTCTAATTCAAGTGAAGTCAATGCTGGAACGATGAATGTCGCAACAACATCTTCTACAAATCGTCCAAATGTTGAACTTGTTATTCCACCAGCTGAAAAACCTTCAAAATTACCAGTGTCAATTTCAAAAGATGGAAGTAGAAGATGTTCTTCTATTTGACTACCCTAAGTCTGTAAAGATTCACTAGTGAAACTATTCCTGTTCTGTCTGAAGAAACTCCAGATTATGAATGACTTCTAGCTGCTGAAGTTTGGAAGCACTCAGATTTTCTGTGTATGAACTACATTCTGAGTGGCTTGTAAGATGATCTTTACAATGTGTACAGTAACGTTAAGACTTCCAAGAAACTCTGGGATGCTTTGGAAAAAAAGTACAAAATTGAAGATGTCGGAATGAAAAAATTTATTGTGGCAAATTTTCTGTACTACAGGATAGTGGAAAGTAAAACTGTTTTTACCCAATTTCAGGAGTTGCAGATTATAATTTATGGTCTCTTGCAGAAGTTATAATTCTATATAATACCTGATTTGAACTTATTAAATTTATTCTTAATACTCTCACAATCTTTAATGTAGGATTGATTGTGAATGATGCTTTTCAAGTGGCAACCTTCATTGAGAAGTTACCTCCACTTTAGAAGGACTTCAAAGAACTACTTAAAGTATAAACGCAAGGAGATGACTATTGAAGATCTCATCGTACTCTTGAGAGTTGAAGAGGACAATAAGATCTCTTGCAGAAGGTATAATTCTATATAATACCTGATTTGAACTTATTAAATTTGTTCTTAATACTCTCACAATCTTTAATGTAGGATTGATTGTGAATGATGCTTTTCAAGTGGCAACCTTCATTGAGAAGTTACCTCCACTTTAGAAGGACTTCAAAGAACTACTTAAAGTATAAACACAAGGAGATGGCTATTGAAGATCTCATCGTACTCTTGAGAGTTGAAGAGGACAACAAGGTGGCAAAAAAGAGGTCACAAACAAATTCAATAGTAGCTGGGACAAATATTGTTGAAGAAGGGTCAAATGTCAAAAAGAGAAAGAAGCCATTTGGACCAAAGGGCAATCCACCTAAAGAGGGGTTTAAAGGCAATTGTCATAACTATGAGAAGGTTGGGTATAAAACTATAAGCAGAAGAAGAATCAAGCAAATATGATTGAAAAGAATGAAGAAGTTGAGGACCTCTGTGTCATATTGACTCAATGCAACTTAGAAGAAAATACCAAGGAGTGGTGGCTTGATTCTGGAGCCACTTCACATATTTGTGCAGCTAAAGAAGCCTTTACAATATATGCCCCAATTTACACCTTATGAGACAATTTATATGGGAAATTCTTCCACAACAAAAGTTGAAGCTTAAAGATGACATCAGGCATGGTGGTGACTCTAAATAGAGTTTATTATGTTCCAGAAATAAGGAAGAACTTAGTTTCTTCTGATCTCTTGGTCAAGAATGGATTTAAATGTGTTTTTATTTCTGATAAAGTTATAATTACCAAAAGTGAGATGCATGTAGGAAAATGCTACCTTACTGAGGGCCTTTTCAAATTGAATGTAATGGTTGTTGAAAGTAATAAAGTTTTGACTTCTCCTTATTTACTTGAGTCAATTGATCTATGACATTCACATTTAGGACATGTCAATTATAAAACCTTGCAAAAAATGAGTAGTTTGAATGTATTGCCAAAGTTTGAAAACAAACAGTCAAAATGTCAAGTATGTGTGGAATCTAAGTATATTAAGCATCCCTATAAGTCAGTTGGAAGGAATTCAAATCCCTTGGAATTACTTCACATAGATATTTGTGAAATGAAGTCAATACCATCTCGCAATGAAAAGAAGTATTTCATAACATTTATTGATGACTGTATGCGATACTGCTATGTTTATTTACATAGTAATAACAATCAGAAAATTGAAGCATTTTTCAAATAGTACAAAAGTGAAGTTGAATTACAATTGAATAAAAAGATCAAAATGATAAGAAGTAATAAGGGTCACGAATATGAATCTCATTTTGAGGAAATATATTTGAAATATGATATAATTCATCAAATAACAACCCCTTACTCACCACAATCCAATGAAATTGTGGAAAGGAAAAAATAGAACACTTAAGGAGATGATGAATGTCATAAAATTAGTTCTAGTTTACCCCAGAACTAGTGGGAGAAAGCTATCCTTACGGCTAGTCGTATACTCAATCAAGTTTCCCATAGTAAAACACAATCTATTCCATATGAAAAATGGAAAGAGTGAAAGCCTAACCTTGAATACTTGAAAGTACGGGGTGTTTGTCTAAGGTCCATATTCCTAACCTAAAAGAACAAAAATAGGACCAAAGACGATTGATTGTGTGTTCATAGAATATGCTATGAATAGTAAAACATATCAATTTCTGATGCATAGATCAAAAAATTCTAGCATTCATATTAATATGATAATTGAAATAGATAATGTTGAACTCTTTGAAACTTTATACCCGTATAAGAAAGAATATGAATTGTTTAATGAAGAAACTAAATGATCTCGAGAAGAAACAAAGTAGAGTAACCATAATGAAAAAAATCCAAGGCATAGCAAATGTCAAAAGAGCTCTACTTCCTTTGGATAAGATTTTGTAACATTTTTGTTCGAAAATGAGACATGAACCTCTAGAGAAGCTATGATTTCTTTAGAAGCACAATATTGTAAGGAGGCAGTCAATAGGGAGATTGAATCCATAATGAATAATCATACATGGAAATTGATTGATCTTCCTCCTTGAAATAAACTCTTATGGTCCAAATGGATTTATAAATGAAAAATGAAAGCTGATGGCACTATTGATAAATATAAAGTAAGGCTTGTTGTTAAACGATTTAAACAATATGAAGGTCTTGACTACTTTGATACGTACTTACTGGTAACTAGAATCACATCAATTCAAACACTAATAACGTTAGCCATGATATACGATCTAGAAATTCATAAAATGAATGTCAAAACAATCTTCTTAATTGGAGACTTGGAGGAAGAAATCTATATGAAACAACCAGAAGGGTTCATAGTTCCTGGAAATGAAAAGAATGTGTGCAGACTTGTTAAGTCATTATATGGACTAAAACAAGCACCCAAACAATGGCATGCAAAATTTGACCATACAATATTGTCAAATGGTTCAAAATTAATGAGTGTGACAAATGTGTTTACATTAAGAACACTCAAATAAAATTGTCATTGTTTGCTTATATGTTGATGATATGTTAATAATGAGTATGACATTACTAATATAAATGCTACTAAGTATATGCTTGCTAGTAAATTAAATATGAAAGACCTAGGAGTTGCTGACTTTATATCAGAAATTAAGATTCATAAAACTCCTCTCGGTCTAGCATTGTCTCAAAATCTCACTATATCAGAATGGTACTAGAAAAATTCAAGTATTTAAACTACAAAAGTGTAAAAACCCCGATGGATCCGAACCTTAATCTTGGTAAGAAAAAAGGTGAAAGTCAATCTCAATTGATTATGGAAGAGTGTTTGGAAGTTTGATGTACATCATGAACTGTACGCAACCAAACATAGCTTGTGCTCTAAGTAAATTGAGTTGGTAACAAGTAATCCTAACCAAAATCATTGGATGGCAATGACACAAGTTCTGGATATCTAGAACATACTCAAAATTTTGCTTTGCATTACAATAAACATCTAGCAGTTGTTGAAGGATATAGCAATGCAATCTGGATTACTGGGTCAACTGAAACTAAGTCCACAAGTGAATACATTTTTACTACTGATGGAGGTACAAAATCATGGAAATTATCAAAATAAGCATGTATAGCTTGATCTACAATGGAGGCTGAATTCATAGCCTTAGACAAGTGATGATGTTCACACTCCAATAAGAAAGCGATCGAGGTCAATAATTAACCTAACTGAAGGTTTGGGTTGAATCCACAAGGAATACAGGGCTTGACTACAAGAATTCACTATCAATCATTTCGATCATTTATGATTAAAATCTCCATATGGAGGGGGGAGGGGTTTGTGATTTGAAAACAGAAATAAAATAAATACTATGCTACTATGCAAAGAAATACTCAAATTTAGGGACAACTTAGAAATTGTGTTCCCCATGGTTTGTCAACTTGATTACCCTAGACAACACAACTATAATTAGGAATTTACATACAGGATGATAACTTAGGTTCTTCCAGCCTCTTGTGAAGGTGAAGGTCGAATTTTACCATGGCACATGGTTGGCAAGCATGGTGTGCCAACTAACCATTACCCATAGTCCCAGTCAACCTCCTCTTGGTCAGGTTTGGTTGATTAGACGAGAACACATCAATCAATCGAATCTTGTTACTTCCTTTTTCCTATTTGCCACTACCTTGGTTAGGATCGTGATAGTAGGTGGGGTTTGGTGTTGGTCACTACCAAACAACAATCAAAATGAAGGGAAATAAATAATACATGTAAAACCCCAATCATAGAAATGCAATTAATCTAGCTTATATCAAGTCAACTACCCATGGTTCCCACAACTCCAAGTTGTGGGTGCTTAACTACTCATGGCTAAGACAAAACCAACAAGAATGCAGATACAAAACGTAGTTGAGAATTTTACCCAAAGCAATGAAGATAGATAACACCACAAGTTGCAACCCACAAGCTTGATAGATGGAGATGAATACAATGTAAGATTTGCAATCTTCAAAAGTGGGTTTTCCAATCGAAAATGACAATCTACCCTACAAACAAAAAATATTCTAGAGAGTATATTCAAAGTCTCAAGTCTAGAATCTCTTTCAAATAAACCTTAACATAAAGTATATATAGTATTTGCAAACTTACCCTTAAAATTACACAAAAAGATAGCTGACGGCAGGTACGTCTCACATGGTAAGGTGACCTATTAGTTGTAATCGGGGTCTCGTATAGGCACTTGGCATTTTGGACTTGAATGTTATGATCCACTGGTACGAGTCATTAGGCTCTTCTCGTAGTCTAGGCCTTCAGTTTTTGGTCCAAAATTTTGGCGCTCTGTTTCTTGCTACGAGCCTACCTATATGAGTTGTAGTGAGACCTACGACTCAAAGGGTGGCCTCGTAAGGCTGATCTCCACATAGCAGGTTTTTGATTTTTGCACTCTATTTCTGGCTACAAGATCACCCTATGATTCGTAGCTTGGGCTATGACTCGTAGGTGAGCTCTTATGTCCTGCACTTCAATAAAATCTACAATTTTCTCCCAAAATTATGCCAACCTACATTTTCTGCAAAAACAACACAAAACATATAAAAACCATAAAAAGTCACATTAAGAACTCACAAAATCCCTTGTTTTAGGCATCAAATGTGTTGTATTTTGATAGCACATCAACACCCTCACCTTAGGACTGTTGCTTGTCCTCGAACGACTACTCAGTCTAAGCAGACAATGAAAGTAGCTATACCCAAGGCATATACATCATTTACTCTAATTCAGGTACCCAACTTTCATTTTCAAAATCAAATTGCAAATCTACTAAGCAAAACAAAAACACAAGGATGTATCTGGCAACATAACTATGATAAGCTAAGAAGTGTTAACTATCCGCAATCACTAGGTTAGTCATATGCTAATCAAGCAGTGTAAATGTCCTCACAGAAAAAGTACCTATTACTCAATCAAAAAGCATTTAGAATTCAAGGACTGAGCAAACATTCTCACTCTCACAAATGAAATTCATGCAAAACGGCTAACACCATAGGCTTGCCTCTATATTCAACTTCCGGATTGGTGACAAAGTAGTTTTGGATCACTTTAGGACTTAATGGCTTGTAACATAGGCTCATGGGAATTTGGCATGGCATTTTAGGCAAGGAGTGACTAAAAGCTATCCTTGAACCATGTTTACCCATACTTTTATCTTCATAACCCAACCATTTTCACTAAATTCACCCTTATTCTCCTACTTCAAGCTTTCCCCAGGTGCTTTCATTCTCTTTTTCAGCTGTGCCTTATATTTGACTTCATTTTTGCAGTTCTCTTCAATCCAAGACACTTTTCTTTTCTTTTTCCTCACCTAGCTCATGACTTTTCATTTCTTTTTTATTTCCCAGCTAAGCACCTCATTTTCATTACTTTACCATAACAAAGGCCACCTTCAACTTAGGTTTTTAGCCTGAGGTGAAGTACACAATATCTATTCCCCAGATCAGGGCCACCATTTGTAGCCACCCTCAACTTAGGCTTTCAGCCTCAATCAAGGTTCACATGTTCAAGGATAGACCAGGGCCAATATCAAGGTATTTCATAAAATAAGGCTAAGCTAACTAGGTGTCAAGAAAGAATGAGTGCATGAGAGGTTCAAATATTTGTAACAAGGGGTTCCCTAACACATTTGGTAGATCATTTAGGCAAAAGTGGGCTCACTTTAAGAACATAGGCCTAAGATCTTTTCCAAAACAACCACATCACCAAATCAATCTTAGAGTAATAAGGTAAGTTCTGAGTCCATACATGATACATGAATGTGGTAAAATAAGCTCACAATACACCTGGCATTACACACACAATCAAGTATAGACTCACAGGTCATGCTTCAAGTCTCAACTTACCTTTTCATTATTAGAACAAACATCATCAGATAATTAATATGCATGATTGCATCAATAACCAACAATCTCAAAATTTTTATAAGGGTATCGAATTTTCATAAAATTTTTAAAAAAACATTTAAAGACTATGTATATGCCACAAGATAATACTATTATGTATCTACCAATTATCTATACTATCTAGACATACCAGTACAACAAAAAATTAAACATCCACAAGGAAAAAAGAAACACGACAAGAAAACCTTGGAATAAGAAATAGGGGAAGTTATGGACTTGAGGTTGCTTTGACTTCACCCTAATTCATAACTTCCCGCACCCTACCAAAATAAGATATAACAACAAATATCCAAAACACAGACACACACACACACACACACACACACACACACACACTAAAAACCAACATTTCAAAACCAAACATTCAAGCAAAACACTTAAACATATCTAAAACATGAACAAAAAAAATATTATCTGAAATAAGGAACAAAGTATCCATAGAAAGTAAGTAAGGGATGGGGTCAAAATATCAAACACTTGGTGCTCAAGCATCGATATCTGTATGGTCGGCAGGGTCCTAGGCCACGACCTCCTCCTTAGTAGTCTAGGCTGCAGCTGTAAATGATCTACCCTCTCCATGTGTGATCTGTTGTGCCCTGTCTCTCTGTATGGCTACCATAAGTAGCGACTCCTGCACAACCTCCTTTGGTATCAACTTCTCCTTCAGTGCTGCTGGAGCATCAGGTCTAGGTCTCTTCTGGCTCATCTCTAGGGCACCCGTCTTGAGGGCCTTCTTCCCGTGGGCATGTGGGCGGTCAGATAACTTGTCAGAAACCTCATCACCCGCTGGTGCCACCTTTGGGACTGCAACAGGGAATGCTAACATTTGCGATAAGTCGGCCTTACACTTGGCCAACTCTTCTGTCACTATCCTCGTATCAGCAGGCCGAGCACCCTCAAGCCTCTTCTGGGCTCTCGCCTCGAATGTATCTACACGGGCATCCACCGCTCTAAGCCTCTGATCTATCAAATCATGGGCGAATGCCTTTGACCTCTCCTCTGAGTCTTATACAGTTTGACGGGCCCATGGTCTGACCTGGGCTGCTAGAGTTTGTAGCCTGAGCTCCACTTAGATACCCTGTGTACTAGTGCCTGAAAAGAAATAGCAGAGATAAAAGAATCAACCTGCAGAGAAGATGATGCTGGTGCGGGAGTACTAGAGGACGACGCCGACTTAATCTTAACAGCTGGAGAAGGCTCTACAGTAGCTAGAATAGTACCTGTGGTGGCTGGAGTCAGAGGCTCAACAGGAAATGGATCTGAGATGGCCGGAGAAGTTGCTCGCGGTGGGCTATCATGTTCTCATTAGCCTTGATTAGGCTAGGATACATGGTGCACAAGGCCTCTACATGTGGGTCCAATAAGTTCTGAGTACGAATTGCCGACTCGTGGATTTTCTTGGCCATGATTCAGGCCCTATAAATATCGTAGTCAGCTAGAATGCTTGCTAGTAGTACAACTCTCTCATGGGTGATCATATTATCTGTAAAGGGAGGCCTGATTCACCAACGGATAGTAGACCACCAAAACTTGGCTCAGAGTGAGAGGTGAGATTTCACAATCTGAGCAATGTGGTTTGTGTCCCACGTAGGCTCAAAACACTCCTCACATATTTTGCTGGCTATCCTCCTGAGCAATTCTGTCTTCATATCCATATTCTTCTCGTTCACCACTTTCCTCATTTTTGCAATTCTATCATCATACTCTGTGGTGGAATAAGGTACTTTATAGTTTGGCCCGAACTAAACCCTCCTGATAGTGTCCTCTAAAATGTCAATGATTTCACCCCGCACTAGAACTTCTCGCAACCTCGACTGTTCTATAGTTTTCTTCCCTTGAGTAAGATCTTGGAGAATAGTGGCATAATAGGCAGCATAAAATTCCTGGACTAGATATGAGGCATACTTGCCCAATTTCTGTGACAGCCACATAAGCCCGTGACAGTTGATTTCTGCCTCCAGGTCAGGCACCTTACTTAATACGGAACCATTGAGTCTCGATTCCTCATGAAATTGTCGAACAGGCTTTCCTTGACCCTTTGGTTCCAACCTTTGACATATATTTCCTTCATGCCTGGAACACGCCATCTAGTATTTCTGGGGTCTGTGGAAGTGACAATAGTTGTAGGGTCCACCGATGATTAAGAATCAGCCCCCCAGGTTAGGTTTGCGATGCCTTAATGGACCTCGACTCGGAAAGTGAAAGGCCATCATCCGACCCGTCTTCATTACCCTCCTTTTCAGACTGAGAGGGACTAGTGACTTCCATCAATATTAGTGTAGCATGACCTCAAGTCTGAGGACATTTGCCTCGGGGTCTATCCAGACTCTGTGGACTTCCAAAGAGCCCTCAGATATCTCATCATTAGATGGGTCATCCCTCAACCGTCTTCCCAGAGCTTTGGTAGCTTCTTTTATATACTTGGGAGCCATATAACTTGAAAAATGACCACCCACACTGCAAACTGAACACCATAGTATTTGTGAAAATAGCCAACAACTAGGCACGTAATAACGAACAAAAAAGAAGAAACCACAAAAACACATAAAACAAACTCACTGAATCAGTTGTAGGTTCCCAGGTATGTGGCATAGGTATGGCTCTAGGGTGACCTACAAGTCATAACCTGGACTCGTATCAATTTCCAGAGGCATTTTATAGACATAAGTCAAGTCTGGGAGACCTGCACTATGACTTATAGTGAGAACTATGCCCCATAAGTGGGTCTCGTATGGTAAGTGTCAAGGCACCATAAGTGTCTGCTGTTTCTTGCGAGGGACAACTACGACTCGTAAGACATCCTACGAGTCATACCTGACCTCTAGTAGAACACAACAGGCACCTTTAGTGCTTGTACTTTTACCACAAAACCCAATACAAATTAAAACAACCTCAAGCATGATTTAAAACAGGTCTCAACCTATCCCAAAGATCCGAAAAATGTAACCCTATGCATGAATACTCAAACAATGGTTTCCCAACAACTATATCACTAATTGACAATTAAACACCAACTTCCCAACACATTCGAAAATTACTCACAAGTGTTTGATCCTAAAACTCATAACAATTAACATCGACATAAAATCAGGGGAGCTCAAATGGGATCATACCTATTTTCAACGCAATCAACACACACCAGATTCACACTTTACTTTGACATGAGTTTACAAATTGATCAACCAAAACACATGCGCTCAACACATATGATCAACATGTTAATATCATAGTTAGCCCCCGAAGAAAATATTACCATTCCAAAATAATACTTAGGCATTTAAATCAACTCAACCCTAGTTCTCCTATCCACACAAGCATATTCTCACGGGCTTTCCAATATTCTCATTAATCACATAGTCATCCTACAATAAGGGAAACTTATAACATGAGTGCAAAGTTAGACAAGGAAACATAGCAATAGAGAGAACACTAAGTGAATAGAAGCACTTATAGAGAAATGGGGATGTCGAAACCCTAGACAAATAGGGCCGTAAAAAATGTCATCGAAAAATGATGTGGGTTGATGGAAAATATGATCGGAATAGTTAAAGAGGGTATTGGGAAAGCTTTCAGGGGAAATATTCTATCAGATGTTGAGAAATTAGGGGTCAAACAAATTTTGACCCCTTATATACTCAATCCGAGACAACTTTTAAAATTCAGCATATCGGGTCAATGAAACCCTGACTATGAGACATAGCGTGTCCTACGACTCATAGATCCCGGTCTTGTAGTAGACCCAACACTTAGAAAATTCATAATTCATACTTGGGCACTACGAACCTGTTAAACCCCAAAATTTTCATACTTGGGCACTACGAACCTGTTAAACCCCGAAATTGCTTAAGGTTAATTATTAATTGGGATAAATTGTTGGGATTGAAGTATAGCTTAAATTTA
>JAOTQR010076765.1:0-12783 GCA_025774065.1 Solanum ossicruentum
CACCAGCTTACCAAGGGTTTCGTACTTTGGAAATCTAGCTTGGTCTCTCCCACACATATGATATTCTATATGAGTATGAGTTACTTAAACATGTTTTACCTATGCATTGATCATACATGACATATTGCTATATATTATGCCTATTGTCTATTGTTATGCATTTTGGATTATGACGCTTATCTCTTATTGCATTTCATCCCATATACTTAATACATTCAAACATACTAAAGCATACTCTATGCCTGCATGATGTTACTATGTACGAACCGGAGCTCCATTTGGTAATCATCCTCCTCCACGTGGCTAGTGCTATCCATTCAAGCTAGTGGTGAGTCCTCCTTTCCAGGGTCATTGGTATACATTCCTATAGTATGTATTGAGACTATCTTTCCTTTCGTATGCTTTAACTATGAGGGTGAGCTCGGTTGCTTGTGTTAGCCCCGGCTAAGTTCTATGTTAGAGGTGTTGTTGGACAAGACGTGTATTGTGTTTGATCTTTGATTCAATTATGATATTCAAGCTATTTTAATATAAGTACTTTTCCCTTAGTCCTAATTTCTCCTTGTTATTATTTCTTATGTTGTTTTATAATGCTTCCATAACTAAGGATGTGTAATGATATGATATGAGGCTTGTTTGGGGTTCCTTCGGGTTCCCCATCTGCCAGTCACGTCTAGGCCCTAGGCTTGGGTCATGACACATGTATTAATTAATTCTTTTCGATTTGAATGCTTTATAATGGTGGCCAATGTTAGAACTCCCCTAGTGTTACTAACTGAATCAAGGTAGGAATGAATAGGAAAATAGATTAATTAACAGGATTCGATTGATTTTTCTCGTCTAATCAACCAAACTAGATCAAGGGGAGGTTGTACTGGGACAAATAGATAAGGGTTAGTAATGTTAGACTGTAGAGAGGGATCAAATCATGTAGTGAAATTTGCTTCTCACCTCGATCAAAGGTTTTAGTAAGCTTAACTTACCATTTTGTATGTTACATACTAGAAAAGAATTCGATTATCTGGTAATACCAAGTTAGGGAATCATGGGAAACCAATACCCTAGTTACTCTTCAAACTGATTTCGCACTTGTCTTAATCTATGATTTCTTTTCATAGATTTACAAACCCCCTCCCCCTTTTGGGGAGATAATTAGATTAATCCACCCGAACTACTTGAAATTTCTCTATGGCTGGCCTATTCCCCATGGGATCGACCCTAATATCGATTAGGTTATATATCTTGACAACAACCTCTTTAGCCTTCAAAAAAGAGGTGTAGCTAAGTAACATCAGTATTTTGGGTGTGGGCCCCATTTTAATCGTAATTGGCATATTTTCCCCCATTTATTGGGATATTATAGTCAAAATCGCCGTATTATGTTGCAATTCGGGTTTTGACAACTAAGCAGTATTTGAAAGTTGTCAGGAAGGGTAAAGCTCGTGTGAACTAATCTGGAGCATGTGGACTCACCTTCTAGGTAGGCTAGGCTTTCCTCACTTCTAGACTAAGTTGAAATATGCATTACTGGTAGCCTGTTTGTTGTTGATGTTCTAAGTAAGATATGTACATATGTTATTAAGGTTTGGATTATCATTTAGACTTTGTAGTCCCTATGTCTGTTACGTTAGTTGGCGTTTAATGTTGTCTAGGTTGTGATTACTTTTAATAGAGATTGTAAAGGCAAGGTAAGGTGTGATTGAGGTATGTTAAGCTTTAATACTACCTATATATATGTATTTGACTATTTGACTATTGGTTTGACCTATTGGGCTTCTTGATACTGATGAATATGTTATATCTGATATGATTCTAGTTATAGGTTACTTATGTTATGATTATTTCCCGTTAAAGGCTAAATGTAAAATATATGCCCTAGGATTAATACATATGTCCATTTCAATACTTGTTCACCTATGTGGGTGGTCTGGTACTGGTGTTATGTGGTATTTGATAGGCTAGTTGCTAGTTATAATCTCGGCTACATACTGTGACTTTGTGATTATGAGTTTCTTTTGCATTTTATTACTGTATTGTATTCCTAATTCTCTGGTGCCTGAGTTTTATTTCTAATAGTGAGGTACATATTATGACCTGGATATCAGCTATGTTGTCTATAATTTTCTAGGATGGAGTTGTGCTTAACAAATGGATTGTTTATGGTTATTCTGAAACTTGTAGTTATCTTAGGTTGGGATGAACCTATAAATCACTAGGCCTAATCTTATGCAACTCCTCCTGAAATATTTATCTATTTACTTCTCTGTAAGTCGATTTGCTATTGGAAATCCTTGAGTAAGAGCCTATACCTATTAGGTGGGATGGTGATGATTGTGTAGACACTATGGTGGTGGTAATTATAGTGATAACAGGATGAAAGGTGGTTTGATGCTGTGATGGATTTGTTAGACACCGGATACGATGTCATGTTTTTTCTACTAATGTATATGTCTAGTTGGCTACTCATATACTTGCTTGGGTTATCCAGTACGCGAATATATGCTACATTGCATAAGGTTAGTTACCTATTATACTCTTGGCTATGCTTCGAGGCTCTATTATTGTGATTATCTTGATATGTTGGACTTCTGACTACTTAGTGATAGGATTGTGATCCTTATTTTGAGATATATGCTATACCATGGGGGTTTAGTTAGATTATTTGTTGTGTAGGTATTTTGGGTTATATTTATCAGCTAGCTTATAAATTGTTACCTCGGTTACTAGTTATGGTTATCAGTTGGGTTGTTATCATTGTTCTGGATATGTGTGATATTTGTGGCCATTTGTTTCTAATGATCCTTAGCCTAGGCTTAAGTCAGTGTTGTCCTAGGGGTTATGTTATTTGGAGTATATATAATGGCGTATATACGCAATTGACTTGAGAGGTACAGACCTGGGGGACTAGCTGAGCAGTAATGGTTCTTCGATTGGAGGCTCGTTTGACAGTCCTTGGGATTGGAGGCCTATTTGATTGTTCTACCTAGTTAATTGTCATCCATTGACCCTGGTTGACTTATGATTTTCTTTGCCCCAGCTAGTGGCTAGTCTGGGAAGGAGGTTGGAGGCCTCAAATGATAATTAGAGGTTATAGGCCCCAACTGACGGTTAGGAGTTGAAGGCCCCTGGTGATACTATGTTCTGCATTGGTTGTGATGCCATACTATCTATTATGGATCCTTGTGTACCGACACCTATACATCCCCTTATTGTACATGGGTGTACCTTTTGGGCTTATGGGAGCCTAATTGGTGTGCAAGCATAGACACTAGGGCATTAAACCCACGTACAACACTATACTGCAATTGAGTAACAGTATGATATGGTCTGCTTGGTATGGTCAATAGGTTACTTGTACACTACTCTGTTCCACTCAGTTGGTTCCTCCTGGTCCTGCTTAATTATTCTAAAATGATAATACAGAATCGGGTGCCACATATCGGCATAAACTACATATATTGTCATTACTCATGCGTTCTCCTGGTACCACCAACATAGTTGTGATCTTTGGGTTCCATCAGTCAACATTGTTGTACATTGCTTGGGTTCATTTAGTTAGGGTTCTATGGTTTTCTTGATAGGCTTATCTTTTGGCCTAGGTTCAGATAGCTAGGATTGCTATTTTTCATTACATTGTTCTTACCATATTTATTGTATTTCACTCAATCAGTTAATGATGCCTAATAGGTGCCTTTCACCGGTACAATGTATAGAAATGGCTATAACAGAGTTTCTCTTATTTGTATTAACATCTACTCTAGAGGGAATGTTTTTATGCGGTGCTACGGCCTGAGAATCACACCAAATATTTTTAGATTTTGTTGGTTACGCCCCCTTCAGTGTCCATCCATTCTCGGCGACAGAATCTGTTTGAATAAAATACGAGAAATCATCGAATCCCATCCATCTTAAAAAAGAAAGCTTGTTTGGCTCTTAATGAGTACGAGTGAAAGCCTACTTTTATCTTCATCTATTTTTTATCCATCGATCAAGATGGTCAACCCCTACTTTTCTGCATCTACTTGTGGTGCAGCTCTAGGTACGAGCATTGGCCATTGATTTAGGGGATATTGGACACTTCAAGAGACTTTAGTGAGCATCAACAACTTTGTATATTCTATAATCTCCTTCTATTGCCTAAGCCATCTTTTCTATTTAAACACTAGCCTTGTACATTATGGTTTTGGCTTATATATGTAGGGGCTTATTCTGGTTTCTATTTATGGCTATGTGTATATTTTTATTTTGGCTTTGAGTCTATAGTAGTTCTGTACAGGTGACTTCCAAGTTTTTGGTAGGATGTGATTGGTTTCCTGCTATGTTACTAGCATGTGTTATGATTAGTGATTTAGGACAGATACCATGGATTTAGGGTTGGCTTGCTTGTAGGTCTGATCTAACAAGTGCCATTATGACTTGAAAGATCGGGTCATGATAGAGCTGTAGTATCCTTAGAAATGGCCTTTCGAGAGGGTTAAACTTAGGCTGATGTGTGCTGGATTTCAAGATGAGTTATTGCTATATTTGCATATTCTTTCAGTTATATGTTGTTAAACTTGATAAAATTCCTCTCTATTTGTCAAATTGCAATGTAGTTGAAACTTTCATCGTGATTGTGTAAATTGGGTGAAATTAGTTTAAAACTATATTGGAATATGAAACTTAATGAAAAGTGGAACTTTTGAATTTTATAGAAGTTTTTGGTAAGGAATTTTGGTAGAAAGGTGTTGTCAACATGCATGATAATAAATTTCATTTTATTTATAAAAAGATAAGCTCGAAGCATGATGTTGGGTGTCCCATAGTCATATTTTGGGTTTACTCTACTTATAATTGATAATTTTGAGATTATTTCGGATTCCTCGTGGATACTTTTTGGGTATTGAATTTTTTGTTGATGACACAAGGCTATTTAAGGTGGCCCGTGACTATTTTCTTGTTTTACTATTTTTGATATTCATAATGATTTGAACACCTTTGTGTTTCGTGAAAAGTTTGGCATTATTACATTTCGTGGTGTTTAGCTTTATTATCTTTGATTATTGATGTTTTACCCTGTATACCCCTTTTTTAATTAACATTTGCTCCTGTTTTCTTTTATTTAGTATATCACCCTATTTCTGATATTATATTTTATCTTTCGGAGCTCGATCATCATATATTGCCATCTGGATACCCTCATGCTTTGGTACTCATGGTGCACCTATACATCATTTTGATGCAAATCCCAGTTTGAGCTACCCTTATTGTGTGCCTTATTATTCAAAGTGTTCCCAACATCTAGATAATGGGGAGATCTCGACATCCAGAGACTTGTTACGGTCCTTCTTTTGTTCTTGATTGTATTTTATACTTTGGATAGTTAGACTTCTGTACTCTATATATGTGTATGTGTGTATTATCAGTTTGTATTTAGTGGCTCCTATTTTGATGATACCAAGTCCGGGTAGTTTCTAGTGTCAGTTTGACTTATAGTTACTTTCGGGTTTATAGTTTATTTGGTATCGCATTACATATCTATACTTGGCCTATTTCTTGCTTATATTTTTTCTTCTACTGCATATTATTACTTTGTAATTTTATTTTTAGCTCATGTAAATAAATTTCTTTCGCAAAACTCTTATATTTTCGAGGTTAGCTTGCCTGCTCGAGGGTTTGTGTAGGCATCGTCATGATTCGAATTCGAGTCTTGACAGAGTGGTATCTAGGTTCACCAGTCTCACTATTACAAGAGCAAGTGTCTAATAAAGTCCCACAAATTGGTATGATGGCGTCCATATCCAATGTTCAGGAGACTATAGGACATTATTAAACTTGAATTCATTATTCTTGATTCGAATAGTGCTTTGAAAATAAAGTTAGTATTTGAAATCTATATTTTCACTCTTTCTTGGATGGCATTAATGAGAAATGGTGAGGGATGAGTATGTGGGTTCTCTTTTAGAGAGGCTGAGGGATGAGTTCATAGCACAAGTCTAGGGATTGATGTCAATTTCTAAGTATGAGGCATGATTCCATGTGTTATCCCTATATGCAATTATGATTATATGAATAGAGGAGGAGCGGGGTCGCAGTTTTGTCAAAGGGTTACTTTATCCCTTGAGATTGGCCATAGAGCAAATGGTTGCATTTGAGTGCTCATTTTTGCAGGTAGTATGTCCCTTCATTTTGAGACAGAGGTTGAGGGATGAGTTCATAGCACTAGTCTAGGGATTGATATCAGTTGTTGGGTATGAGGCATGATTACATGTGTTGTCCCAATATGCAATTATAATTATATTGATAAAGTATGAGAGGGTTCGCAAGATGGTGAAAGGGTTGTCTTATCCCTTGAGATTGGCTATAGCGAAAATGGTTGCATTTGAGTGCTTATTTTTGTAGTTAGTAGACCATCCACGCACCATCAAAGTTGCCTATCATGCGGCTTATAGAGGCAGCGACAAGAGGCCTCGCCGACAGGGCAGTTTCACTGGATATTAGTCACATAGTATGGGCTCCCATGGTAGGAGTTATCAATAACAACTTCCATATGGTAGGCTAGTTCAAGCGGCTTTGTGGATTACTAGTGATGGGATAGCAGCTATTAGTGGTCAAGGCAGCCAAATAATTGCTCAGGCATCACAAGGCCAGTCTTTTGGATATTCAAGTTATGGTGGTCATTTAGGTCTAGCTGGGTCATCTAAGAGAGGTTCATACAGAAAGTTGTGTTGTAAGTATGGTATGATTGGCCACTTTGCTAGAGAGTGACCTACCATTAGTCATTGTTGATGCCAAAGTCAATAGGGTCAACAGTTTCAAGAGCACATGCCAAAGTCAGTAGGCTCAACAGGTTCAGGCTCCTAGCTCTCCGATCAATTAACTGGAGGGGGTGCACATAGTTGCAAAGGTGATTCTCAGGGTACTAGATGAAACGACGCCAAAAGTTTCCTGAAAATGTACCTTGAAAGTTCCCGGAATCGTAATTTCGATATATCTCAAAATTTATGTGTGATATCAAAAGTCCGACTTTGTATTCTTTATCAAGGGGAAAAATTGGGTGGGAAATTGGTCTAACCTCGATTTTAGAACAAATGAATCACAATTTCAAATTTTCAATGAGTTGTGCACAGCTCTAGAGCGATGCGGCTGGGGCGCGCCACAGTGTCATTCTGTGTAGTTTTTTTTAGTTCGGTCCAAGACTTTTGATTCTTGGGCCTAAGTCCTCCCATGCGCCAAAATACTTATACTTAGCCATATTTTACCTCCATATCATACAAGACGTTTCCTAATACTCTCTCAAACACTTAGAGAAATACTTTACCCCAAATTTCAAGTCCCAAAACTCATCCAGATCTTAAGGATTTCACTCAAGCTTCAAGTCTCTATTTCCAATCTTCATCAAGTAATTCTCCAAACCTAAGGTATGTGGGTTTCAACCATTGGGTCCTTTTACCCATGGTGCCTAAGCTTCATTTTTACCTAAATTACATGTTTCTAAGTTGATTTTACTTATGGGTATTCTCTTATGAATTTGACTATAAACAATGTTGGGATTTTTTGAAAGTGTGACTATTTATGCATATTTTGAGCTATGAATCTTAGATCTATCTTGAGATTTGATGAATGATTTTGATGTATGTTGTAAGAGGGTATTACCAAGTATTGGTGGGTCATTTTACATTAAGTTTCCTTGCATGATTTTACTCTTGAATTGTATAGTTTTACACTAGCATTGCACACCCACCAAGTTTTTTATGAGATGTCCAGTTAATGTTTCTTGAGTTGTTGAAGGCCTGATGCTTGGCATATGAGTTAAGTGACTTTATGATGATGAAATGGTGATATGTATGTGTTGATTTCATAAGAAGTATCTATTGTGTTGTAAGTTGACCATAGCCAATTGAGACATGATGCCTCAATCACCTAGGATGGGGGTGGTAAGTCATCAACCAATTGAGGGGTTGGTACCTCAATCACCTAGGATAGGGGTGGTAAGCCATCAATTAATTAAGGGATAGGTACCTCAATCGCGTAGGATAGGGGTGCTAAACCATCAACCAATTAAGGGGTTGGTACCTCAATCACCTAGGATGGGGGTGGTAAGTCATCAACCAATTGAGGGGTTGGTACCTCAATCACCTTGGATGGGGGTGGTAAGTCATCAACCAATCGAGAGGTTACCTCAATCACTTCTAAAGGGTGGTCTACCTTAGATTCTAAATACTAAGTTGTTTGGTCTATGATGATGGTCTATTCTTATACATGTAATATTTTCCATATATAAGCATGCTTACGTCAAGTATCATTTATGCATGCCATATTGTTATATGAACATTATTGCTTAGTTATGCATTTTGACTATGTTGCTTATCTATTGTTGCATTGCATCCTATATACTTAGTACATTCAAAAGTAATAATGCATACTCTATGCCTACATGATGTTACCATGTAGGAACTGGACCCCACTTGATCATCCTCCTCCTCCACGTGGCTAGTGTGATATATCTCAAAGCAAGTTGGTGAGTCCTCAACTTCAAGGACATACTTCCCTTGATTTATGCTATGTATAGACTCTCTTTTCTTTATTATATGCTTTGACTATGTGGTGAGCCCGATTGCTTGTCTTGGCCCTGCTAAGTTCTATGTTTAGAGGTGTTGTTGGACAAGTTATGTAATGATGCTATGAGCCTTGCTCTTTGACTCTATGGTACTTTATGATATGAAGGATGTCCTTTAGCCCCATGTTCCCTTATTTCTACTCTTTTATTGTTACTTTATTGCTTCCGCGACCAAGGATGTGTAATGATATGTTAAGAGACTTGATTGGGGTCCCTTCGGATTCCCATTCTCCGTGTCATGTCTAGGCCCTAGGCTTGGGTCGTAACACTAAAGTTGGCCCTCAGGCAGGCCAATTTGGTGGTAGGGGTGAACATGGTCATATGTATGCTCTTTCAGGTAAACCAGAGACGGTGGCATCAAACACTATTATCAATGTACTATCTTCATCTTTCACCAACCTCCTTATGCTTTATTTGACACGGGGTCTGCATATTCATATGTGTTTGCTTATTATGCAACTCAAGTAGATATTTTAGATGAGCCATTACTTGTGTCTATGCATAGAACCACTCCTGTAGGAGATTTACTAATAGTGGATCAAGTGTATCAATCCTATGTGGTGTCTGTTTTGCAGTATGACAAACGAGCAAATATGATTTTGTAAGATATGGTAGATTTCTATTTGATTTCGAGTATGAATTCGTCATCTTCGCACCTCGTGGTTCTGGATTATTATTCCAAGATTGTCACCTTGCATATGTATGGTATTCCTTGAATAATGTAGATAGGTTTACGCAGTCATATGTCGAGTGGTATGACATCTTTCGTCGGGGTATAGTGGTTAGTATAGAAGGAGTGTCTAGCTTATCTTGCCTGTATCTGTAATACTAGCATTGACCAACCTTCTATTGATTCTATTCCAGTGGTAGAGAGTAAAAACTTAATTAATGCATTTTAATAGAAGAGAAAAACATTTCTCTACATGAAAAATTATTTAGATGCAAATGATCTAACCAGTCTAATATTTAGGCAAACAATTGTAGATGAGATGATATAATCAATTATAGAAAATAAGTATTTCACTAAATACGCATGTGATTATTTTAAGTATACTTACCCTATTAGAAAACTGCCATAAGCAGCTATTTCAAATAGGAGCTTTGGGCCAAGGTTCTCAAGGGACAAGAAGGTGAAAATTCATCACCATTAGAATGATCAAAGGGCAACAAAAATTCACAATCGTCTATTGAACTTTCCAGATATGTCTTTGTTTGGATGAAGGCGTCTTCTCTAAGCTTATTTTCATAGATTTCATGAAAATATGAATGTCTTATGTGAAAACAACTTAAGCTCAACAAAATTTAGGCTCTGGAGTAGAGTTATATAGTGAAAATGAAGTTGTTGATGTCTCTCCACTTCGTTTTTGCAACAGACAAACAATTGCCATGTCATTTGAGCTTTCATGGAGGGGATGAGTCGATCCCCTTTTCCTTTTTGTGGTCTAGACATTTTAGGTCGAACTTGTACATATTTTTTTTAATATCCTATTTGTGATGGTATTGGGATTGGGTTAGATCAGGCCCTTTTGGATTTTTTTTATTTAGTGGGGTTTATATAAAGTGAAATTTTCATAAATAGCCACCTAGTGAAACATAATAAAGCAAAAATAACTACATTTTCTAAAATTACATTTCATAACTTTGGTCATGTAAATTATTTTGTATAAAAGGTATATCTACAAGGACATTATACAAAATAAGTTGAAATTATTGATTTGCTACAATTTCGCTGATTATTATGAAAATAGTTCCTTAATTAATGGAAGTTGAATCTAATCAAACTTCCTTACTTAATATGGCTCTTTCTACCAAAAAAAATGTCATAGTCATCTTGTTTCTGCTAAATTGAAAGAAAAGCACAACATTTTATGCAAATTGTACTTAGGTGAGAAAACTATGATTACATTGGGATATGTATTTTCGTTCTACCGTGAATATTGTACGAATTATTGGTGTTCAATTCAATAAACTTTACTATTTTGGTTTTGCAAATTTTTTGTAATCCTTTTTTTAGCATTAAATTTATTTTTTTCTTTATAACTAACTGTGTTATATCTACTTTATACAAGGTCAAATGTCATTCTCAGTTACACGTATATCACTGTTAGCTTCTTCTTTTTTTGTGATCGGTTTGAAGCACGAGAATGTGAATAGATGAAAATTATTGGACGATCGTATAAAACATATTTTGTTTGTTGTTTGTATATATAATAAAAGAAAAATACATACACTTGTTGCAGTATAAAAAAGGTTATTTTTATGGTTATCATTATATACGTGTGTTTTTGTATTTAACAAATGATTTATAGAATTTTTATTTTATTTTTTTGAATTAATTGTATATATAAGTATAAGAATTCCTAATTGTAATTATATGCATGGATGTATAATTTTGGTAGTTGTATTTATATGAATAAAAACATTTTGATTGTTCGAATATAAAATTATGTTATTGTGTGGAAGTTATTGTATATTATGTGTTAATTATGACATATCTAATTGATTTTCATATAAAATATATCAAAATATGCTTGAAATGTATGTTTTATAACTGCACGTGTTATTTATGTATCGTGTTGTTTTTATATTGATTCCGGAAACAGGCGATCTATGTTTTAAACAATTGGATCAGGCTGCGTATATCTGATCCCCCCTTACCCTGCAATGGATGGGAGCCTTTGAGGCAATGGGGTAATGTTGTTGTTGTTGTTTTTATATTGATATGTATATGTTTTAACTTATGCAATGCGTTATATACAGCAACGGCTTCAATGGAGGTTATGGTGATGCATTCTAGATGGTGGGATGATGAAGATAGTTATGTTGATTATATTTTGGAAGGTGTTATCTATAAAGAAAATGCAACCTATATGTAATTATATACACTGATTATGAATCAACTAGGGGTTGATCTTACTAAGAAAGTATTGAGAATGAAGTATAGAGTTGAACAAAGTAATATGTCAATGGTGATTCACAGTGATATAGGTGTGAGGGTGTCACAATCCAAGCCTAGTGCCTAGACGTGACACGGCGAATGAGAAGTCCGAAGACAACCCAAACAAGCCTCTTAGCATATCATGTATGCATCCTTAGTTGCGGAAGCAAAATAGGACAATAACAAGAGTCAATTATAAAAAGAGAAACGGGACTAAGGGAAGTCTTTCATAAACATAGAAACATAAGAAGAGTCAAGCTCAAAGCATATACAAACTTAGCATCCAATAACACCTCTACTTTAGAATAGAGCAGGGGTCAAGACACTTCCCGGGCTCACTCTCATGATAGTAAGTGTTCAACATAAAAGAGAAGTCTCAACATAGCATGAGTAATATAGATATTATCCTCAGAGATGAGGACTCATCAAAGTTTTCTTCTAAGTACCGAACTAGCCACGTGGAAGAAGATGATCAAAAGGAGCTCCAGTCCCTGCAAGGCGAAATCATATAGGCATAGAGTAAGCGTTAGCACGTTTGAATGTACTAAGTATGAGGGGTGCAGTGCAAAAAGACATAAGCTATAATATTCAAAATACATAATCATAATCAACGAATACATAGTCTCAATATGACTTGCATGATCAATGCTTGTAATAAAACATATTGATAAAATCTTTCACTTGCATAACATATCATACATATATGGGAAGAGACCTCAACCGACATAGACCAAACACCTACAACTTGGACTCCAAGGCATGACACCCTCTCGGTAACAGGTGACCAGGCATGACACCCCTCGCGAAATGTGGTCTACTTGCCAAGGTAAACCAAATATGATAACATGAACTAGATGGATCCACTAGTATAGCAAGGGAATAATATATAATCCTGTGGTGGCACGTAGTTTAAAGATTAAAGACTTTATATAAGAACCCCTAGAGTCAAGCCCCCATCTTAAGCCTCAATCAGTGCTAAGTCAAATCCCACGGAATACTTGAAATAATCATACTTCAATAATAAAATGAGTAACTTGTAAGAAACATGACAACATGACATGAGTACTTCTTCATTATGCTTGACCTCTACTAGTGAGCCTAACTTGAACATGAGAGTAGATAATACTCATACATGATCTCTTGCTTTGACATGAATGGCTCACATGAGGTAAAATCTTGAAATAGGGCTCAACTTGATACTTGTAAAATCATAGATACTTTTCATGAATTCAATACATGCTTGAAA
>JAOTQR010076766.1:0-12783 GCA_025774065.1 Solanum ossicruentum
AAACTCTGCCGAAATTTTGGTAGATTCCTTAGCTAATATAATTGGGAATTTGGTTTGGTAGTGTTCGGGTGCCCAATCGGCACCAATCACGACCCTTGGATTGGGTCGTGACAAGTAGATTGAGCAATACAACTCTACGTACTTGTTCCTATATTCAATAGAAATTATGGCATGACTACATGATATTCCATCATGCTGAAACCTCCCATAGGTAACATTATTGTTTTCAGACAAATGGTGAATCTTTTTGCACTATAACGGCATGAAGATGTTATGTTGATGCTTGTACCTTCAAAAAATTAAAAACAATCACCATCATGCTTTTTTTATATAGAAAAATGCATTAAAAATAGTACTAGATTGTACTAACTGTCATACTATTTGACAATTGCTTATTTGCCACCAACATCTCATTATATTTTCTTGAAAGGAATGTTATTGTTTTCCTTCCTTCCTCGTTGTGTTTTTCATTCCAACATTTAGTTGCCTGTCTTACGTACTCCAACATAGGAACCACTGGTAGCTTTTTCCCCGACAAGATTGATTTATTTATGGACTCAGCTATGTTACTTGTTAACGTTCAAGTCCGCTCTTCCGTTGTATGACAGCAAGACCACTTCTCAAAATCAACCTTCATTAAATATTCTCGAATTTTTGGATCTATTTCATCCATTTTATCCATCAATTCATTAAACTCTTGCACAGTATATGCTTTTGCCAAGCTGAAAAATAATTTTCTAATTTCCTCGACATTCTTGTGTGTCTTCTTCAATATATTTTCCCCAAATGGTAGATACAAGCATAATGTTTGATATCCGAATAAACACCTATTGTACCATTCCATATGCTTTTATTTCTATAAAAATACAAAGCACATACCATCTCTATCACCAAAATGTTGTCTTGAAATTTTTAAAGAACTAACTCCATTCATTATCATTTTTAGAATCGACACCATACGCTAGTGGAAAAATATGTCCTAAATGATTTTCAAATTTAGTAGTCTATACCAGAAATACTCAAAATAAATTAATACTTATTTCTCAATTTTGTTATACTAAATCAAATTGATTTTTGTATAACTACTAACCTTCAGGATCCAATGTGCTAGCTACCAACATGGTTCCTTCGAAAGTTGAACATATGTGTGTTTCATCAATTACAACTATTAGACGATAATATTCCCATACTCTTATGCTTGCATCGAGTGCAATAAGATAATATAAAAACCTGTTGTCCTCAGTTTTCTTAAGATTAACGACCCAGGATATGTTTGTTCCAATTTATAAAGATGCACTGAAATTTTAGAATATGACTCTTCTAGGTCCCCTCACAATATCTTCATTGATTCTTGTTTGCCCCTCTAAGCCTGCATGTACGTCAAAGAAATACCATGTCTCCTCTTCATGTATGCCCGTATGTCGAAATTGTTTTGGTGTCGCTATATTTAGGAAGCAATATGCTACCAAGCACTCCACTAAAGCACTGATGTTTTGAATTCAACTTCTCATTCCCTGAGCAATTGTGTTCATTGTTAAACTCTCACCTTGAATAAACTCAACTTTCCTAGCAATGACGACTTAAAGAACCAACAACAATTAACGTCTGCACATTTCAACATAAAATTGAAAATAACAAACATATCAACTTATTAATACAAACAATCTTCAGCAATATAGCATAAAATAAAAGTTAAATTATACTTTCCTTTTACCTGGCAGTACAAAAACTGACTACCTTGAACCTAAATTGTCTCATAAATGCATATCTTAACATAACCTCGACCAATGTACGCTTGTCTATGTAAATTTGGTCTTCCTCCACCTCATCAAAAAAACCATTGTTGATTATATGTGGTTCTTCAATTTCCTCATCAAAATCCAAAAATACTGCATCACTCACTGCCAAACTCATGTCAACTTATGTTATTGTTTGTGGCAACACCATTGGAGTAGTAGGCTCGCGCACCATTGTATCGAAATCTCTATTTGTATACGTCATACACAAAGGATATTTTGAAAAGAAAACTGGGCTTCCTCTTTTCTGATCTAAGCAGACTTTCACCCCATGTCATTGTGGATTTTCAATGGTGGTGAATGTATATTTACGACGTATTGTATTACCAATTCGACACATGTAGTATCTAACCCTACTTGAGAAGCAATGACTCTCAACAATCCATTATAATTTGATGATGTATCATATAGCACTCCTTCCATCTTATAATCAATGTAGTTACCTGCGCAAATCACCAATTACATACCACAGGAAAAACCTTATTATGCACAGTCATTATTCTAATGTTTTGCACAATCATTACACCATCTACAAGACCAAATAATATTACTTTCTATTTTTTTATTAGGACATACAACTACCACATACTCACCAGTGTTTTTTATCAAGCCCTTTTCATGGTAATTAACTCTATACTAATACATACACCATGTAACTAATTGTCTTTCCTATTGGAAATATTGCATTATTAGCATCATGCAAAAAAAGCTCCATACTAGCACTTCAAATGTGGACCACTACAATAACTATTACTCAGTTAACCAATGATTCATGTATGAATAACAATAATTAAAAAATAAAGATGATTTAAATTTTCAATTATAAAGGAACACATACAACTATACTTTTTCCCCAATATAAAAGTACCAGAAAAAATACAAACATATAAATAAAGTTCTATCAAACTACATACAAATTTTAATGTTCACAAATCTTATATTGGGAACAACTTAAAAAAATAAATTCAACAATAAATTCTCATATTTACATACCTTTACTATCATATTTTTCATTATATTTTATTAGAATTGATATATATTTATCGTTATCCGTGTAATTTCTTAATATCTTCGTTATACTCTGCACCTGTTGTTTTCCTTTCTTTCTCAACAGCACTCTTAATGTGTGAGAGAAAGTGTTTACTTATACTATATGCTTACCACACTGAATGTACAATGTACACAATATGATAAATGCTTATACCTACACACGGCTCCCACCAACAAATAAGTTTTCAATGTGCAATCAAATCAAATTAATTGATTTGATTGGTTTAGGTAAGATAAATGCATTTTTCTTATTATAAAGAAATAAAAATTAAAGGAAGTACATAGTGGTACCCAAATAGCATCATTGACTTGCACCTTTTTATTAGCAATATGGATGATATATACAATTAATAAGGTATTTTTAATTTCTTTATGTATTTCCTTTTTCAACATTTATCACATCAATGTATTTACCATAATTAATTAACAAGAGCTACCACAAATAAATTTATATTGGTGTCAAAAATGACCAAGACGGGTTAGTACTTTTTTTTTGGGCTTCCAACACCAATCACATCAATATTAATGAGTGTAGATGATAAAATTTGCGTCGAGAAAATAATAATTAAGAACGAAAATATTGTGAACAATTTGTAGTATTTGATTTCAAAATGCAAGTGTTACAAACTCTATAAATTCTGTTATTCTCCTTTTCAAGTGTAAATTCAAGGGATCTTGAGCTTGATCTTGAATTTGGAATTTGTTCTTGAACTCTATCTTGAATTTGAATTTGTTCTTGATCTTATTCTTTAAACTTGAATTTGTTCTTGAGTTTGATCTTAAGTTCAAGAGCTTTTAAGCTTGTCTTTGAATTTGAGTGCCTGAATGTTTGAATTCTTGAACTTTGTAGAGAAATTTGCGACGTTTAATCCATGAGCTTTCTCTAACTTTTTTGTTAGAATTATCCCTCTTTCTTTGAGTTATGAAGACCTCTATTTATAGTTGTAGAATAGAAGAATTATAATAGGAAAGACTTTCCTTCAGCCAATTAAATTTAAGTGACATGGTATGTTGGGCTTTAATGAAGTGAGTTTGTCATTTTGACACATGGTATGGTCCCATTGACTTCTTTGTTTGACTTGGCGTGCCACATCATTTGACACGTGGCACCAAGATGGGCCTCTTGGATGAAACAATATTGGTCTTGTTAATTTGGACTCCTTTATTGTAGCCGAAATCAACTAACATGAGTTTTAATTAAATCTGTATCTATTGGACTTAAATGATTAACCCAATTATATAAATCCATAACATTTATTTGGACTAATATATTCATGAATTTAATATAATTCGAATCATTTCAAAATTTATATTTAATAAATTTTAAATGTTCACAAATGTCCCCTGCTTCAAGTTTTGTCGGAATATTTTATCATTTGAAAACTAGACTTGAAGTATTAATTTTATATTATAATAATATTTATTATAATATTATAAAAATTGTTAACATAATATTATAACCTTATTATCATAATATTATGTAGAAAAGGAAATTATTCCCAGCCTTACCTTATTTGAGAAAGAAAAAAAAAGAAATTTGACTTTTTTTTTTCCTTTTTTTTCTTTCTTTCCTTTTTTCCTTTTTTTTCCTTTTTACGTGGTCCTTGACCACTTTTCTTCTTCTTCTTCTCTTTTTCCTCCTTTCTTTCCCTTTTTTTGTTTTCCTTCTTTGCATTCTTTCCTTCTTTTTTCTTTCCTTTTTATTCTTGAACAACACCCTATAAATAGAGGTGTAGTTCTTCTAACCTCAGATGTCTTTATTGAGGTATGACTTTCTTTTGTTTTGTTTTTGTCCCTTTTTTGTTGGTCAAAGGGGGTGACGTTTGTTCGTTGGGGATTCTATAACACAAGAATTGGATATTAAAGTGTGATCGGGATGTGTTCTATGTCCCTGCTTTAAGATCATCAATTTGATGTTTTACAATGTTCTAAATGTTTAAACATAGGGAACCAACAATGCGAGACTTTAAATTGTTCTAAATGTTTAAACATAGGGGACCAATATTGCGAGGCTTTACATTGTTTTAAATGTTTAAACATAGGGGATCAACAGTGCGAGGCTTTACACTGTTCTAAATGTTTAAATATAGGGGACCAGCAATGTGAGTCTTTACGTTGTTCTAAATGTTTAAACATAGGGGACCAGCAATGCGAGGCTTTACAAACTTCCCAATGTTTTAACATAAGGGACCCCTAATTCGAGGTTTTACAAAGTTCCCAATGTTTAAATATAACGGATTCCCAATTCAAGGCTTTACCAAGTTTCTAGTGTTTAAACATAAAGGCCCAATACGAGACTTTACAAAGTTCCCAATGTTTAAACATAGGGGAC
The DNA here is from genome assembly GCA_025774065.1 of Solanum ossicruentum. Taxonomy (NCBI): domain Eukaryota; kingdom Viridiplantae; phylum Streptophyta; class Magnoliopsida; order Solanales; family Solanaceae; genus Solanum; species Solanum ossicruentum. The sequence goes on from JAOTQR010076766.1 coordinate 5,179, forward strand.
CATCAATTCGAGGCTTTATAATGTCCCAAATGTTTAAATATAATGGATCTCCAACTCAAGGCTTTGCAATATTTCAAATGCTTGTGAAGAGGCCAGCTGAAGATGCAAAGGGACAATTTTTTATCCACCTCAAGACCTGGAAATTTGGAGTTCCTTTTAAGGATAAAACCACGAAAAGGCTAGCTAGCTTAAGGTGCAAAGGGACAAATTTTGTCCACCTTAAGGCACGAAAATTTAGAGATATTTTTAAGGATAAGCTTGAGAAAAGCCAGCTTAAGGTGCAAAGGGATAAGTTTCGTCCACCTTAAGGGATGAAAATTTAGAGATCTTTTTAAGGATAAGCCCGCAAAAAAGCCAGCTTAAGGTGCAAAGGATAATTTTTGTCCACCTTAAGGCATAGAAATTTAGAAATCTTTTTAAGGATAAGCCCGTGAAAAAGCCAGCTTAAGGTGCAAAGGGATAAATTTCGTCCACCTTAAGGCATGACAATTTAGAGAGTTTCTTGTGGCATAATGGGATGGATACTCGTCTTTGCCCCAAGAAAGACAATTTGAGGGAATCCTCATGATGCAAAGATATAGTCACTCATTTTTACCTTAAGAAAGGTAAATTTAAAGTTCAAGGGTTGAAGGCTTTAACTTTCATACTCGAAAACTTTAAAAAATTTGACTTATAACCATGGTGGATTTGAAACTTCACCTTCAAGAAGAAGAAACTTTGAAGACTTTAAATTGCATATTTCAAGAATTTAAAGTCTCTAATATGCATACTTGATTGATTTGAAATCCCAAATTGTGCACTTGAAGAATTTGTAGACTTTAACTTATAGACTAAAAAATTATAAGAACTTTAACATGCATGCTTGGAGGATTTGAATACTTCGACTTGCAGACTCTAAGAATTCAAAGACTTCAACTTGTATACTTGAAGAATTTGAAGATTTTGATTTGCATACTTGGAGAATCAGAGACTTCAACTTGCGTATTTGAAGAATTTAAAGGCTTTGATTTGCATAATACTTGGAGAATCAAAGACTTCAACTTGCAAACTCAAAGAATTCGAAGACTTTAACTTGTATACTTGAAGGATTTGAAGGCTTCAACTTGTAAACTCGAAGGATTCAAAGGCTTCAACTTGTATACTTGAAGAAATTGAAGACTTTGATTTGCATGCTTGGAGAATCAAAGACTTCAACTTGCACACTTGGTTAATTTGAGAACCGACTTATAGACTTCAACTTATAGACTTGAGGAATTTGAAAACTTCAATTTGCAAACTTGACCAAATTGGAAAGCCTCGAGCATGCTATTGAATGAGCTCACATTCCATAGGATTTTCCTCTATAAGAAATCAGGTTGGGACATATAGTTTTTTTAACACTCATGCAACTAAACCTGGAGTATAATTCCAAGCGCCTATGTACCTCAATAAAGAGGATCAAGCAACGTAGTTCTGGGGGAGTGTTTTTTCCCTAACTTTTGCTAGGTCGCCTCTTTCAAGATTTTCCACCTAGCAGACACATTTTCTTAGGGTGTATCATACACAGTTTATATTCTTGCGGGCTATAAGTATCATGCAACTTTGCACTCGTACTTCAAGGAGCATCATTTTCCTTAAGGATAGTATATCTTAAGAAATTTTGCATTTATAGGACCGATCCTTATTCCATCTGCATCGACAAGCTTGTAAGCACCATTTGAGTATACTTCTTGTACCATATATGGTCCATCTTACTTCGAGGTAAATTTTCCCCCAGACTTGCGTGAAGAGATAATGGGCCTCCTTACTGCAAGGACTTGGTCTCCAACTTGAAAACACCTTGAACGAACCTTTTTGTTGAAAGCATGAGAGAAACGAGCATGATAACATTCAAGGTTTTGTTGGGCTTCCAATCTCTTTTCATCAAGTGCTTCTAACTCAGCAAGACATAAGCATTTTCTTCTTTAGTGAGCCCTTCTTAGATAGCCACTCTCAAGGAAGGTATTTGACGCTCAAGTGGCAGGACTGCCTCAACTCCAAAAGCAAGTGAGTATGGGGTTGCTTAAGTTGGTGTACGGTATATTGTCCTGTATGCCCACAAGGCTTCTTCCATTCTTTCGTGCCAATCTCTCTTGGACTTAAAGACAACTTTCTTCAATAGATTGCACAAAGTCTTGTTGAATGTCTCAGCTAGACCATTGGCGGAAGCATTGTGCATAGAAAACTTTTGTTGCTTAAAGCCAAAGAGATCACATATCTTATTCATCAACTTGTTATCAAATGGTTTGCCATTGTCCGTTAGTATGTATTGTGGAATGCCAAATTGATAGACAACGTTTACTTGAATAAAGTTCACGATATTCTCCTTCTTGACTTCTTTAAGAGCTACAGCTTCGGCCCATTTTGAGAAGTAATCTATCGCAACCAAGATGTATAAGTGCCCACAAGACGATTTTGGCAGTGGTCCAACAACATCTAATCCCCAAGTATCAAATGGCCACGATGCAATAATTAGGTGCAAAACTTCAGGTGGTTGATGTATGAAATTACATGGAATTGGCAAGTCTTGCATCTTCGAGTGTAGTCTAAGCAATCTTTCACCATAGTTGGCCAATAATACCCTATTCTTTTTATGTGAAAGTGGAGTTTTGGTCTAGACTGATGTGATCCACATACTCCCGAATATGCCTCTTGCAAGGCTTGGGCCACTTCTTCCTTCCCCAAACACCGCAAGACCATTCCCTCAAATGATCTCCTATACAATGTGTCCTTGTAGTAGAGAAAACGAGGTGCCAGACGCCAAATATCGGTCCTTCTCCTTGTATCTTCTAGGAGTATCTTGTAACACAAGTACTTAATTATATCTTGACGCCAATCATCTTTATCAACCTTGGTCACCGCAACGAGATGCTCTACTTCATATTTATTTTCATTTGGTGATACAACCCATTTTTGATAGACAGTAACTTGTGTCTACTTTGGGAGAATTAAAGTGGAGGCTAGAGTAGCTAAGGTATCGACCGTTTTGTTTTCCTTCCTTGGCACATGTTGTAAAGTTACATCTCTGAGCCATCCAATCAACTTCTGGGCATAACAATGATAAGGATGAAGTTCTAGCTTTTTGACTTCATTGCTTCCCAAAAGTTGCTTGATCACCAATTGAGAGTCACCAAAGACTTGCAACTGTAACTGCTTCATGTCTACGGCCATTTCGAGTCCAAGTATTAGCACTTGATACTCTACGACATTGTTGGAGCAATGTTGTTTCAATGTGAAGGAGAATGGTAAGACTTCTCCTTATGAAGTGACAAATACTACACTTGCATCAGCTCCTCCACGATGTGCAGCCTCATCAAAGTACATTTTCTAAGGAGGTTGAATCTTAATGGCTAGCACATCTTCCTTGAGAAGCTCATCAGTCAATTCCTAATAGTCTGGTATAGGATGGTCTGCCAAAAAATCTACTAATACTTGTCCTTTTCACAACCTTTTAAGGGATGTACACAATCTTAAATTGTTGGAACTGAAGGTACCACCTTACTAGTCGATCACTACTGACTGGTTTCGACATAACAAATTTGATGGGATTTGCCCTGGAAAATAAGATGGACGACATGCCCTTGAAAATAGTGCTTCATTTTCTGAATTGAAAAGACTAGCACTAACACAACTTCTCGATTGGTGAATAATTTAGCTTATTCGGTGTCATCATCTTGCTCAAGTAATAAAGGGATTTTTCTTTGCCCTCATGATTTTCTTGAGATAGTAAGGCTCCCACGAACCATTCTTGTGCCGCAATGTAAAAGTATCAATGACTTTCCAGGTATAGGGGCCACTAGAACTAGAGGTTCCGCTAGATACGCCTTTATGCTTTCAAAGGCTTTGCTACATGCTTGATCCCACTTGAAAGGGATCCCTTTCTTCATGAGGTGACTAAATGGTTGACATCTTCCAGCTAGATTCGAGATGAATCTCCTCAAGTAGGCTAACCTTCCCTGAAGGATTTTTGACTCATGAATGTTTCGAGGCTCAAGCATCTTCAAAATTGCATCAACTTTGGCTTGATCAATCTCAATCCCTCAATGTCACACAAGGAAGCTAAGAAACTTCCAAGAAGTAACCCCAAAGGCACATTTTAATGGATTCATCCTCGGTTGATACCGTCAAAGCAACTCAAACACCATTTTTAAGTCTTTCAAATGGTCACTCTTCCTTTTCGACACCACCAAGTCATCAACATAACACTCAACGTTTTTGTGGAGTAAGTCATCAAATATATTTTGCATAGCCCTTTGATACGTGGCACTAATATTCTTTAAACCAAAAGGTATTACTTTGTAGCAATAAATACCTTTAGGTGTGCGGAATGCTGTAAGTTCTTTATCCTTCGGTGACATTCGAATTTGGTTATAGCCAGAAGAACGATCCTTGAATGACATTACCTCATAACCAATCGTAGCATCAATCATTAGCTCTGGAATGGGCAATGGGAACTCATCTTTAGGGCACGCATTATTAAGGTCTCTAAAGTCAATATAAACTCGAATTTGGCCGTTCTTCTTCTTCACGGGAACAATGTTAGAAATCAACGTAGGGTATTTAATTCACGAATCCTGTCTCAATGAGTTTGTTAACTTCTTTCTCAATCAATGGAACTAAGTCTGGCCTAAAACGTCTTTAAAACCTGCTTGACAGGACGAGCGTCGTGCTTGAATGCCAATTGATGGACTGCTATTTTGGGATTTAAGCCAGGCATCTCTTTATAGCTCCAAGCAAAGACATCCCTATATTTTTTGAGTATATTCATATGTCATTTCTTCATCAGCTTCTAGAAAAGCACTCAAGTAAGTTGGTCTTAGTTCTTCATCAGCGCCAAGGTTAACTTCCTTTAGGGGATCTGTTGTTGTCTTCACTCCTTCAAATTCTAATGTGGCCTATTTAGCATCTTCCTCTTCCCGTGGATCATTACCATTGATAGATATATGATTGTATCAAATAACACCTCCCAACTCTTCATCAATCCTCATTTGACAGGAGGAATCATTCTCAATTTGAGTTGTAACATGACATGAGAAGCCTACGTTTTCTTCATCTTCCTCACGCTCTTTGGTATAAACCATAGTGTGAGCTCTTGCTTTTAGCACCTCTTTACACGAAATCATGAATTCCACCCATCGCTTCATCCTAGAAGGGATTACACTTTTGAAATCCTTTTGGATCATAGGTGAAGCAAGTGTTGTTACTTTTACGTAATTTTTCCGATGCTTATTGTTTCTCTTTTTCAATAGGCCCAATCTTTCGAACACAAAAGTTCTCCCAGCAAGTTGTTCGAGTCTATCAAAGATAGAAGGCCTCTTATTAGAAGAAGCACACCCATCTTCTACAGTAATGTAGTTATCGCTTGCCCTTCTTATGGAGATGCAAACTAGTGGTGGTTGGCTATAGCCTAAGCCTTCGGGTGCTTGCCTAGTCGTGCCTTCTGATGGGAGTTTCCCTAGCCTAGATGGCTTATTAGGGTTGTACCCAGCCTTTGCAAATAACTTATAGGCATTTGGATCAAACCTTTTGTAGGTTTTGTAGGGAGTGACACATCTTGTGGCGGATTTTAAGCCACAAAACTTCCGAATGGCTTTAAAGACAAGTTTATTGCATCAATCGGTTTGATAGGAAGAGTCAACCCTCCTAGCACATTCCCTTGCATACTGGATGATTGACCCTCCTCTTTCTTCACTTTTGGGGCATAACAAAGTGTAGAGGATGACTTTTCCTTCGAGGGCATGGTCTTCCCCTTATTTGGACAAGTGCTAGGCTCTCTAATATTGACTTTTCCTTTTTCAATGGACACATCAGTTGCTTGGCCTTTAAACTTATCAGATTTGGTCGTTTTGACACCCTCAAGGTTTACCCCTTTTACAACATAACTCTTCAAATAGAACTTTGCATCGGCAAAATGTGACTCAACTTCAGTTAAAAGATTATTGTCAGCAACTATTTTCCTTTCAATTCCATTTTCGAGGTACTTCAAGCATTGATAGTAAGAAGATGAGACAATTTTGTTCTCATACACCCAAGGCCTTCTAAGTAATATGTTATATGAAGTCTTTGCATCAATCACATGTATCCATGCACTTGATTGCAAATCATCCATATGAATTTTCAGCTTAATAGAGTATAGATCTCTGTCCCCTTGATTGAATCCTTGTATCAACAAACGACTTTCGCTAAGTTCTTCAGTCGTTATGCCAAGCTCTTTCATCATGTCGATGGGCAGATTGTTGACCCCAGACCCTTCATTTATCAAGATTCTATTTATCTTCTTCTCTAGTACGTCACCCACCATGTACAAAGGACGATTATGTAGAGTTTCACCAAATAGAAGATCATCTTCTGTAAATGTGATCTTTGTATCACATGCATGTACTTCTTGAAGAAGAGGTTCCATAGACTTCTCGAAAGATTAGGGGGATGCTTTCGATGGGATTTCACCCATCGCTTCTTACTTGTCCGTAGAAACATCTTTGGTAAGATATCACTTGTTGTTTCTTCTTTGTTGGCAAGAGACACCTTTGATGGAGTTTCATTCATTGTTTCGCCCTTGCCAACACAGAAACATGATGCCTCAAAATTATCTTGAGTAGCCTCCATACAGAACCAACTTGGCAGGAATTACTCCAAAGTCACTAGACATCACTGTTTTTGGTAGTGATGTACTTTTACCTTTGACCTCTTTGGACGTTTGACTGACTTCTGCTTCTTTCATCTCCTCACTATCCTTTGTCTGATCGGTTTCTCAAACGATTCTTTCCGTGGACTAGTCTTGCTGCCTCTCCACCTAGTTATAAGAATCCAGCCTTCATCATTATCTGTATCAATTTGGGACTTTTTCTCGCTGTAACTACCCTTCCTCTTCAGATGCACATATTCGGATTGGGTCAAGCGAGCCAAATATGATAGAGATTTGATTAGAGCTCTCCTTTCCATCATCAAGGAAAATTTTCTTTTCGTTAGCCAATTGCATAACTTTATCCTTGAAGACAAAACGATTTTCAAGAGGGTGACCTACAAGTCTATGACACTTGCAATAATTTGGGTCATTTGTCTTCCCAGCTTCATCAGGTCGTTTCATCTCTGGCAACTCAATGAGCTTTAACTCAATCAATTCATCAAAAATTTCAGGAACATCAGAATACAGAAAAGGGTATTCCTTTTCTTGCATCTCCCTTAAGGTCAACTTTCGATTTGGGTGCTCTTGAAAAGTTATCTTTACGCTTTGCTTCTTACTTTCTTTCGTAGTAAACTTCACAGGTGCCATATTGACATTCATAGATTTTTTGTTGTCATTCCTGGGCACAAATTTGCTCCATTTCGTGGGCTCCTATTTCCTTTGCGAGGATCATGAATAGGCATCCCATCCTTTCTGGTAGAAGACATGCTCAACTCCATATCGTGGGAACGAGTAGCCAAGTCTTCAAAAGACTAAGGCTTGATTCCTTGTAAGACGTAAAGAAGCCCCCAGTGCATCCCTTGGATACACATTTCTGTAGCAGATGCTTCACTGAGCCTATCTTTGCAATTTAAACTCGTATTTCTCCATCGATTTATGAAATCAATGACTGGTTCATCCTT
>JAOTQR010076767.1:0-12781 GCA_025774065.1 Solanum ossicruentum
ATAATATAATATAATATAATATATGAGTTCTTTTAATAGTATGAATAAAATATGAAATTAAAAAATTTTGGTATTGCCCTAACAAGTCATAAAGACAAAAGTAGTAGGACAATAGTTCAAAATAAAACGAGCTTTCTCTTATGATTGTTATCTCTAAATATCCACTATATCAAATAATCTATAAAAAATAATAATATTATAGATGGTGTAGATTGTTATCATGAAAAATGACTGACTTTAAAGAAAAATTAAAAATTGTTCAAAAATCGAGAATCAATTTAAACTTAATTCATTTAAGGAAAATTAATTCTCGAAATTCGAAAAGACATAGAGTCGCCACCTAATTTTAGGGATAATTAGGAAACCATTAAATATATTTTAAAATACCTAACAGAAAAATCTTTTAAAATCCAAAGAACAGGTTCGGGTTCACATTTCCACTTCGAGAAGGTTTTACGCATTCGAAATGGTCGCTAAATGTGGTTATCCGATGATTATGAAAGTTTGACTAACTTTGAAAATTTTGACTTGACTTTAACAGTTGACTGGTTTTAAAATTGATTAACTCTGAAGAAATTTGACCAGATTTAAAAAAAATTTGACTGGACTCGGTGAAATTAAAATCAATTGACTAAACTTGGAAAATTGACTACGTTTGAAAATTGAACTAAAATGATAAAATCACATTTTTTTTATTTTTATTATTCTTAAAATAACAAATAACATAAATGGCTTGACCCGTTGGGGGATCCAATTAGATTGAAACGGATAATGTTAGTATCCAAACAAATACAAATGTATATAAATAAAGGAAGGGAGTTGAGGTAATTCTGGACCTTTGTCCCATTTAAATCTTTATTGCAACTATGCTTCCCGGGATCTGTATAACAACTTCTTTCTTATGGGAATCGGGCTGACTCGAGAGAGAGGACGCTTTTGGGCCTCCATGGCCCAAGGAAATGCGAATGAGGAGTCCAAAATGACTCGGGGTATTGTTCATGCAAAGAAATAGAATTAAGGATTAGTAAGTGTATCATAATACGTTTGGGCCAAATTAAAGAAGACACAAGCATAGAAATAGATAACCTTGAGAATAGCAAAAGCATGTGTTTTTCCAGATTAGCTTATGCAAAGGAACTAAAACGAGAGTCAAATTCAAACATATGCTTCAATAAATTCTCAATCTTCCTCGTGTTTAATAGATTACTTTAGAAGAGGCTAGACAGTAGGTTGTGGCACATAAAATGAGGATTATAGCAATTATTAACCATGTTCCAAATGAACCCTTAATCCAAATGACTTAAAACCAAATAAAGGTGTGAAACAAGACCCCAGGGATAAACTCATAACAGAACATGTTGAAGTTACTCAACATGTGAAACAGAACATGTGAAACAAGAACATGTTGAAGTTACTCAAACTCAACAGAACAGAATGCCAGACAGAATGCAACAAACTACTTATTGAGTACAACAAACTCAACAGGACAGAATGCCAGAACTGAAGCCGGTTGACAAAATCATCGTCAGAGGGGAAGCTTTAAACCAGATTCAGAAACAATATGTAATCAGGCAAGAGACTCTCAAGTCGAAAGAGTTTAACAGCTTAATCTAAAGATGATAGGAGCAGGAAAACATGACAAGGAGCAGTCATAACTCGACAAGACACAACAAAGACGCTTTGAGTCACAAAAATCAAGAAACTGGTAGCATCGAAACAAAACCAAAAAAAAAAAAGACACAACTAACATATTTCAACAGAGCAAAAGAAAGATAAAGGAACAGGAGCATGCTTTCGATATTTTCAAACATTTCAAACAGGATAGAGACAGTTGTGATCAAAAGATTTCATACTTTAGGAAAAATCCTAATAGAAACAGAAGGAAGCATACTTAAGGACATCTAAGCTGGCTCTATTTAGAGAGAATAACCTAACAGCATCATGAAGAACACAAAACGTCATCAAAGACTATAACAAGCCGAAAATTTGATCATTTATAGCAACATTAGAAAAATCAAATCATCTCCACACTAGTCTTGACTCTTAGCAGGTTATCAGTAAACAAACAACAACAACAACAGGCTATGCAAGCTGATTTGTCTAGACAAGCTAACAACACCCTTAAGGACCAAAGCAAACTGAACTTTGAATATTACAGCATAAATTTAGGACACAAAATCATTTCGACGCCCGTTTAATTTTTAACAGCTTCGTCAGTGAGTCAAGACTACTGTAACAATATCACAGCCCCAAAAACGACTCAACGACCAAAACAGCAACAGCATCACAACATCACCTTCACCACAACAGGGCAATTTCAGTCAAGACAAACAAAACGCAAATATGGCTACTTCGATATAACTTCGTCCGTCACATTCAGTCACAATATGCAAGACTCAAAAGTAAAACGAGGTTGAGATATTACCTTTGTTGGGGCAATGAACTGAAGACGACGAGCTTGGCGAAGATGCTTACACCACTACGAATTGAATTTTCAGACACTGACTTGATTCCGAAAATATTTTGGTTTTTTGGTTTTCCTTGGGGCTCCTTTCAAGATAATGATTAACCAAATATTGATAGCAAACACAAGCAAATGGGCTCAGATATATTTCGTGATAAGGCAAAAGAGAAGCCAGGCCCGCCATGGCTGCAAATCGGTTGCACGAGAGAGGTCTTAGTCACAGGCCATCCTTGTTGCCACTCCAAGATACGAGCTGACCCTCCCCATGCCTGAATTTATTAGCCCAGATATAAAGTATCATCATCATCGCCCACGGATTTGAATTCGTCTCCCTCTCTGATTTCGATTTCCCCTTTCAGATTTTCCCCTTTCTCCCTCCTCTCGACTGCCACGTCAAACTAAAGAAGATGAGGGATTAAATAGGGCACCATTTCAGCTTCCAATGGATCAATTTTGAATTTGAAGGAAAGGGTACGCGTGACTGACGGCGGATTGTGGGACATTTTGATTCGAAATTTGGATTTCGAATCTTGGAAATCATTGCGTTTCAACCTTTATCACTCAATTGCGGAATAAAGAATCTAAGAAGAGATTGCTCAGTGGAACGTTGAGGAGAAAAAGGAGAGTTGTCGGGTTTAAGGGAAAGGGAGAGGGGTGCACGAAAGGGAAGGAAACTCATTGGTGCTATCCTGGTTTGAGATTGAAGAAGAGATTGAATAAGGAGAAGAAAGGGGAAGGGAAAAATATTTCTCTGGTTTTCCCAAAGGAGAAAGAACAAGAGGGGATTTTGGGAAATTGGGGACGGGTGGACCACACGCGCCCAGATTTAACTCTTTTTTTTTAATTGTTTAAAATTGTTAAAAATAAAAACAAGACCCGATGACTAAATTGACACCATGGAGGGTAAAAATTGGGTGTCAACATAGAGCTTAATATATCAGTTGAAATAACTTCATCACAAACAAATGATGATTTTGATGTGAGTGTGGGTATAAACTACCTAGTATCATGTCCAAAGAAGCTAAGTATGCTATGGCCCCAGGTCCACTCAAATCTAATATTTTTAATATGGAGAACAAATTTATGTGAGAAAATCCACAAAAAATAAAATTAATATTAGGTATGAACACATACCGTTAAAATATATTGTTTGACCAATACAAACAATCTCAAAAGGTAGCCCATAAAATTTAAATTTTGGAACTGTCTCTGATCATGTCATGTTCCACTTTATAAAATCTTAGTAAAAAATCTTTAATTTTGTAAAACAAATATTTTCGGTTTCAAGAAAGCTTGACTAAACAGGGTATTGATAGTCTTTTAATTTCCTGTACTTATTAAAGTACTAATAGTCAAATTAATATTTCAATATATAGTAATTTCAGTTAACAAGAATTATTTTAAATAAAATAGACATTTGATTAATATTTTATGGCGACACAAAAAGCTTAGTATACGAATTAAAAGAAACATAAAAATTAGTACTATACTATTTACTAAAACAAAGAGTCCCTCAGTCATAAGACCCCAACTTTCAAAAATAATTTAAACATATCAACATCTCATAACTTTACTAATAAATATGAGAGAATATTTTTTAGCTTGAGAGGGACTTGTAAATTGACAAGTGATATATGCCTGAGGATCCACCTATTTGATTGGGATAGGGGAGAAAATTGAATTTCACATATTCTATCCGATTTGAGTTTTAAAATGTTAATGAATTGAATTAAACTTAGATAACGATCAAACTTGACATATGTACTGATTTGATATATATTTTATATATTATTAAATATATATATAAGAGGATTGGCAACCCGCTTACACGGTGCCACCAGAATCCATCAAACATTTTTTCCATATAGATTTACAATACTACCCTTCCCTTGCACCCTTGGCACCCCTTTTGCGCCTCCTTATAAAGTCTCGGCTTTTCTCCTCAAAATCAGATTTAGTGATACGCCGCCTTCATAGACGAGAAACTAGCTGCGTGCCTCTCTTACCCCTCTATGCGAGAAAGAAAAAACATTTACATGGAATTGTATCCGACTGAATGGGCACATCAGTTATGGAGACTACAAAGAGAACACTTATAGAGAAGATTTTCTTCACCATGGATGTGAAACTCATTGCCCTTAAGATGGAGTTGCACATCCTGATTAATTGCATAGAATTGTACCCTATTGAGTGGCATACCAATTATAGAGACGACAAAGAGAACACTTCTAGAGAAGATTTCCTTTATCATGGATGTGAAACCTATCGCTCGGAGTTATGCCTCCTGATTAGTTATACACTGCAATGGGAAACCAAGAGATGGCAAGATAATAGAATAAACATGACAATAGGAGATTAAATAAAGATACGACAAAGAGAACACTTACAGAGAAGGTTTTCATATATTCAAAGAATTTCTAATTGTAGAAGAAATTATGTGTTTTCATAAACTATCACTTCATTCTTGCTTCCACATTATTTTCTCCTTTGACTTGTAAAAAAAAGAATTGTATTCTGCAAGTTCTCAATAAATTGTATTAAAGATATGTCTCTCGTGAAATGCAAATTTGATGCCTCAATTCAAAGAATCAAAGTTTACTCTTATATGTAGATGTAATGTCTCAAGCCTAAGTCCTAGATGTGACCGGTGAATGGGAACCCAAAGGAACCCCAAACAAGCCTCTTAGCATCTCATTACACATCATTGGTCACGGAAGCAATTAAAATGACAACAATAGGAAAGCATAAATAAGTGAAATTGGGACTAAGGGTAAATATTCATATCGTAACATCAAGAAAACAAGAGAGTTGAGGCTCAAACATCGACACATAACATGTCCAACAACACCGCTACTACATAGATAAGAGTGGGTGCCAGGACAAGCAACCGGACTAACCCTCATAGTTAATACATAACCAAAAGAAAGAGTCTTAATACATAGTAAGATATCATTAGCAATGTCCCCAAAATGAAGGACTCACCAATAAGCTTGTAGGACAATCAAACTAGCCATGTGGAAGAGGAGGATAATCAAGCTGTGCTCCAAATCCTACATGGTGACATCATGTAGTCGTAGAGTATGCATTAGTATGTTTGAATGTACTAAGTATGCAGGATTAAATACAACAAGAGATAGGCACCATAGTCAAAATGCATAGAGATAAAATAGCTAGCATAGTAACAATATGACATGTATGATTAATGTTTAAGTAGAACATGCTAACATATGACATAACATATGTGTAAGAAGAGACCATTAAACTATTGGTGGATCATCACAACCTACCACCCTTGGTAATTAAGGTACAAAACCCATCAATGGATTAGTGGATCATCGCACTATACCACCCGTACTGCGGGAGTAAAAAACCTCTGATAGGTCGGTGGATCGTCTCACCCTACCACCCGTGGTGCTGGAGTACAAACACCATGATAGGTGAATGGGTAAAAACCCCCCAAAAAGATTAATTGATAGTCGTACCCTACTACCCATGGTGCTAGAGTACAAACCTCTCGATAGATTATCAAGGTACGAACCCCTTGATAAGGTTTACCCAGCGCGCAACACCCGAGCATGGCATGGTCACATTCCAACAACTATATAGAGAATACCATATACATATATTCATTTCATCATCACTTCATCATCATATTGTCTTTTAACTCATAAGACATGCATTGGACCTTTAATTCCTCAAGAACTCATAACTGAACATTTTATCAAACACTTAGAGGGTGTCTAGTGCTAGTGTAAAACTATGCAATTCAAGAGTGTAATAATTCTAGAAAATCCAATGAAAACCATTAAGAATGATCAAATAATCATAGCCCAAAACAAAGTAAAATAGTCACAATTTCGTAAACCCCAATATAGTGTGCAGTGTTTTTCATATTAAAAAAGACTCATGAGTAAATCATGTTTAAATCATGCAAATTTAAGTGAAATGAAGCTTGAGTATCATGGGTGAAATGAACTCATGAAAGAAACCCACAAACCTTAGCTTTGGAGATGAACTTAATGAAGATTGGAGATGAAGACTTGAAGCTTAAGTGCAATCCTTAAGATCTGCAAAGGGTTTTGAGACTTGAGCTTAGGAGTAAAATATTTGGCTAAGTATTTGAATGAGTATTGGGAAGTGTTTCGAATGATATGAGGGAGAAAAATGGCTAAGTATAGGTATTTTCATGTTTGGGAACACTTAGGCCCAAGATCCAAAAGCCTTGGACCGAGAGAAAAAAAACACTGGCAGCAAAATACATAGGTCCGCATCTAGTCTACGACACAGACCTATCATGAAGGCAAGATGTACACGGGTGTGCGACGGCTATGCGTTGCGGTACTATCGCGGATTGATTCTGGAAATCAAAAATTATGAAAGATGAAATTACTAATCGTTTGCTCTTAAATTGGGGTTAGACCCATTGTGCACTAAAAATGACTTCTTGAACAAGAATGTGATGTCAAATTTTCGATATCACGCACAAATCTTGAGAGATATGGAAATTACAATTTCAAGCACTTTCGAGGCACATTTTCGGGCACTTTTTCGTGTCGTTACAATATCTCCCTCTTGGGAACATTCATCCCTCTAATGTCAAAGATACGTATATGAAAGATACAAACATGAAAATTTCAGCCCACATACAGATGTAACAATGCACTTAAACACAATTTCAGAAATCCCATTATAAGTGTAAAATCATTATGAACTTGTCAATTTTAAAATGAACATATGCAATGACATGAGGGATGAACTTAAGACTTGAGATCATATAAAGTTCTTAGATCAATACCTTAGGCTTCAATGGCGTGGAAAAGCTAAGGATATCGCTTTTGCATGTCCGCTTCAGCCTCCCATGTAACACTCTCAACCTGTTGATTCCTCCAAAGGATCTTAACGGAAGCCACCTCTTTGTTTCTCAATCTCTTCACTTGCCTAACAAAATCTGAACCAAAACCTTTTCGTATTTCAAATTATCTCCAACTACACCCACAACATCAAGAGGCACAATAGAATTCAGATCACCCACAAATTTCCTCAACATAGACACATGAGACATCAGATGACCCAAATCCATTTGCCTAGGCAATTCCAACTCATAAGCTACCTTGCCAACCCTTGTCATCACCCTATTAGGAAACACATATCTATGGCTGACCTTGCCCTTCTTACTAAATGGACCACACACTTCATGGGTGGCACCTTCAAATAGACCCAATCATCAACTTTGAATTCAAGCGCCCTTCTCCTTATATTAGCATAAGAGTTTTGACAACCTTGAGCCGTCATCAACCTTTATCAAATCATGCTAACCATCTCAAGAGCCTCCTTAACCAAATTGGGTCCTAATAAGGCCATCTCACCAACCTTAAACCACCCCACTGATGATCTACAATTTCTACCATAGAGAGCCTCAAAAGCAGTCATACCGATGCTAGAATGGTAGCTATTGTTATAGGCAAACTCAATTAACGGAAGATGATTGTCTCAACTAACTTAAAGCTCTAATACACATGCTCTAGGAATATCCTCAAGGGTTTGGATGGTCCTTTCAGCTTGGGCATCCATTTGAGAGTGGAAGGCCATAGAAAGCTTAACTTTAGTACCAATACCCCTTCAACTCTAGTACCAACAACCCTTTGGAAGGACCTCCAAAAATGCGAGGTGGATTGAGCACCATGATCCGATATGATGGAAAAAGGAATCCCATGAAAGCTCACCAAGTCATGGATGTATAACCTTGCATATTCTTCAGCCCTATATGTGGTCTTAACCGGTAAGAAGTGATTTTGTCATCCTATCAACCATAACCCAGATGTAATCAAAACCTTTTCTAGTCTTCAACAACTCAATCACAAAATCCATATTAATCACCTCCCGTATCCAAGTAGTAATCTCTATGTCTTTGGTTAGGCCACCCGACCTTTGATGCTCGGCTTTGATTTGTTGACAACTATGACAATCAGAAACAAATTTGGCAATGTCTTTTTTCATGCTTCCCAAGTAGTACACCTCTCTCAAATCGCTATACATTTTGGTGGAACTGGGGTGGATAGAATAAGAAGACTTATGGGCATCATCAAGGATATTTTCTATCAAGCCATCAACACATGGTACACACAACCTACCTTGGTACCTAAGGGCACCCCCCCCCTTTTGAGAAAACGTCCATCTTGCCCACTTTCACCAAAGCCTTCAATTCTAACAAGGAGGGATGAAGATCTTGTTTTACCATCACCTCACCAACCAAAGAAGACTTAGAACTATCCACAACAACAACATCACCATTACCATCCTCCTCCAACCTAATCCCCAATATAGCCAATTGAAGCACTTCTTGAGCCATCTCTTTATCACTACCATTAACATGATCTAGGCTACCCACGGACACCCTAATCAAGGCATCCGCCATCACATTTGTCTTACTCGGATGATTATGCGCACTCATATCATAATCTTTAAGAAGTTCTAGCCATCTTCTTTGCCTCAAGTTGAAATCTTTTTGAGTGAAGACATATTGGAGGCTATTATGATCGCTGAACACATCAACCTGCACCCCATACAAAAAATGTTGCCAAATTTTCAAAGCAAATACTATGGTGGACAATTCAAGATAATGAGTAGGGTAGTTGTATTCATGAACTTTCAGTAGCCTAGAAGCATAGGCTATCACCTTACAATTTTGCATTATGACACAAACCAAACCAACTCTAGAAGCATCACAATACATCACAAATCACTCAAGCCCATCCGGTAGTGATAATATAGGAGCGGATACAAGGTTATCTTTCAAGGTTTGGAAGCTCCTATCACATTCATCGATCCACACAAACCTAGACTTCTTTTGAGTCAATTTTGTCATAGGTAAGAAATAGAAGAGAACCCATTCATAATCCTCCTATAATAACTCGCTAAGCCCAAGAAGCTCCTAATGTCTGATGGGGTCAATGGTCTAGCCCAATCGATCTTCTTGGGTTCTACTTTAATACCATCCCCCGACACTACATGTCCTAGGATAGCAACCTCCCTCAATAAAAATTCACACTTTTCATATTTATCATATAATTTCTCCTCCCTCAATCTTTGCAACACAGCCCTCAAACGAGCCCTATGCTCCTCCTCACCATGTGAATTAATCAAAATATCATCAATGAATACCACAACAAATGAATCAAGGTAGGGTTTGAAAACCCTATTCATAAGGTCCATGAAAATGGCCGGTGAATTTTGGTCAATCTAAAAGACATCACAATAAACTCATAATGCCCATATCTAGTCTAGAAGACCGTCTTGGTAATATCGCACTCCCTCACCTTCACTTGATGATACCCGGACCAAAGATCAATGTTAGAGAAATGGCTAGCCCCTTGAAATTGGTCAAACAAATCATCAATTCTTGGAAGAAGAGACCTATTCTTGATAGTGACCCTATTGAGTTGCGTGTAGTGAATAGACATCCTAAGGGACCCATCCTTCTTTTTCACAAACAACACCGATGCACCCCAAGGTGATTGGCTAGGCCTAATGAAACCATTCTCCAACAAGTCCCTCAACTGTTCCTTCAACTCCTTCAACTCTGTTGGGGCCATGTGATAAAGAGCAATGAGAATAGGTTGAGTATCGGGAAAAAGAACTATACCAAAATCTATTTCCCTTTCGATAGGAACACCAGGAAGGTAATTTTGAAAGACACCAAAGAACTCATTAATAATCGGAACCGAGTCTATGGGAAGGGTTTTGGACTCCACATCCCTAACCCTCACAAGATGGTAAAGACACTCCTTAGAGAATAATTTATGGGGTTTAATGCAAGAGATGAATGTACCCTTGACCACCATATATTGACTCTCCCACTCCAGGACAAAGTCATTTGGAAATTGGAATTTGTCCCGGCGAGTTCTACAATCAATAGAAGCATAGTATGTATGCAACCAATCCATCCCAAGAATAATATCAAAATCAACCATGTGCAACTCAACAAGATCACATGGTAATATTTTATGCAAGATGCAAATATGAGAACTTCTATAAACTTTTCTAGCAACAATAGATGCACCAATAGGAGTAGACACCTCATATGACTCATGCAACAACTCAGGGTAAACATGGAAATTTTTGGAAATAAAGGGGGTATCAAAAGAAAGAGTGCCACTTGGATCAATCAATATATACACATCAAAGTCAAAGATTTTCCACATACAGGTAATGACATCGAGGATCTCATCCACCCCTTGTCTACCATGAAAAGCATAAAGCTGATTGTTCCTTGGGGTACCATCTTTTCGGCCACCTCTCCCCAAAGTAACCACATTACACCTTGAGGACGAACCTCTTTGCCCTTGTAGCGATTTTGATGACAATCTATGTTTTTGTGACCCACTTCCCCACAACCAAAGCTTGCATTAGTATCTCTTAAGCATCCCTTATGACCCTTACCACACCTAGGACACACCTCATTAGGAAACACAGCACCAACACGTTGGGTCCTTGGGAAGTCATTGGCAAATCCCTTATTAGAAGCAAGAGAGGACCTTGTCCTTGGTGGATCTGGATACCCTTTTGGAACTTACCCTCAAAACGGTCCCTCTTAGCCTCATAACCCCTCCTCTTCCTCAATTTCTCCTCTTCCATTTGCTTTGCACAGGTCATCAAACGTGACAAGTCCATGTCACTAATCAACAAGGCATACCGGCACTCCTCCCTGACCATGTCGGACAAACCTATCACAAATTTGTTAATCCTAGATCTTGAGTCGGCCACCAAATGTGGAGCATATTTTTAAAGTTGGTTGAACTTGAGGGAATACTCCCTCACACTCATGGACCCTTGTCTAAAATTCATAAATTCCACCAACTTAGCTTCCCTAAGTTCTAGGGGAAAGAACTGATTAAGGAAGCTCACCTCGAACTCCTCCCAAAGCACCACATAGTTGACTCATTTCTCTTTCTTCCATTCGGTTGTGCCATATTTGAGCTACCCCTTTGAGTTAGTTGGCTGCCAACTCCACCTTATCCTCCAACCTCACACCCATGATAGACGAAATCTTATAAACCTCAACAGTGAATTCTTGAGGGTCCTCACTCACCTTTGACCCATGGAATTATGGGGGATTAATTCTCGTGAAGTCTCTCACCCAAAAGGCCGGTGTAGGAGCATAGGGGGCTTAGGCCCCATGATTGGCTTGATTAGCCACCAATTGTGCAAGTAAGGTGAGAGCATCCCCAAACGCTCCATTGGCCAATTGTTCCTCAGGCATGCGAGCTCGTCTTCTCTAGTGTTAGGCATGATCTAGCATAGCAAAGAACAATCGTTAGGGGAGGAAAGCTTACTTCAACTCTTTAGAATGACTTAGAACATGTAGAAGTGAAACATTTGCTAAAGCTTCTCATAGCCTCCTACTCATAGTTGTGGTGCACAACAAAACCATAAGTAGGACTCTAATCAACGCGGTGTGTTGGACTATGAGGATCTAACAACCTAGTGCTCTGATACTTTCTTTGTCATGACCCAAGCCTAGGGCCTAGATGTGACCGGCGAATGAGGAACTCGAAGGGACCCCAAACAAGCCTCATAGCATATCATTGCACATCCTTGGTCTCGGAAGCAATTAAAAGGAAAATAATAGGAAAGAATAAATAAGGGAAATTGGGACTAATGGTAAACTTCCATATCGTAACATCAAGAAAACAAGAGAATCAAGGCTCAAACATACATACATAACATGTCCATCAATATCGCTACTACATAGATTAGAGTAGGGGCCAAGATAAGCAACTGGCTTGCCCTCATAGTTAATTCATAACCAAAAGAAAGATAGTCTTAATACATAGCAAGAGATCATAAGAAACATCCCCGAAATATAGGACTCAACAACAAGCTTGTAGGAAAATCGAACTAGCCACGTAGAGGATGAGGATGTTTAAGCAATTCTCCAGTTCCTACATGGTGACATCATGTAGGCATAGAGTATGCATTAGTGTGTTTGAATGTACTAAGTATGTAGGATGCAATGCAACAAGAGATAGGCACCACATTCAAAATACATAGAGATAAACAATAGCTAGCATGGTAACAAAATGGCATGTATGATTAATGTTTAAGGAAAACATGCTTACATAGGACATAACATATGTCAGATAAAAGACCATTAAACTATTAGTGGATCATCACACCTTACCACCCTTTGTGATTGAGGTACAAACCTCATCAGTGGGTTGGTGGATCGTCACACCCTACCACTGTCACGCCCCAAAGCCTGGTTAGGGCGGACTGGCACCCGTTGCCGATAAGGCTCGGGAGAACCAACTTATATCT
>JAOTQR010076768.1:0-12780 GCA_025774065.1 Solanum ossicruentum
GTACCAAGGAAGAACCTAGGTTTCATGCCAAGTAATACGAAATCGAGTAGCCTTACATACCTCGTTGTATGACCTCGCTATTACGTCGACATAACCTTCCCTTCTGCCAAATATTTATCTATAACATAGTAGGTGATAAAACTAGCATTAGTAGCCAATAGATATATCTTGACATCCCAATCTCATAAAAGAATGACATACAGGCAGCAAGTGGGTATTTATAAACCCAAGCATATTCTTTCAACCTTTTTGTCCCTAACCGTATTCTCTAATACACATTCTCATATACATATCATGTGCTGCCTTTTATAGTGCCATAAAAGTCTTACAACAGACACAATGTACAACACATAATAATTCTATGCAATATATAAATAGGCAGCATAACGTTATGTCCTTTTGCCCCGTTTTGGCGTCGATAATCCCGAACCTGTTCCAAATATAACCAAACTATCCTCAACACGCCTATACATAAAAATAGCCATAAAAAAATGTTATAACAGTACCAAAGCAGTCACGAAGGATGTGAGGCAATAGCCATCCATCCATCAGCACAGAAGTTCGTACTAAGAATACAATTATGATATCCTATACGAACTCACTTTTGTGGACTGTAAAAGTGGTGCAGCAGCTAAGTTACATCACTAACAAACTAAATCTTATTAAAAAATAAGTCTTGCGTCATAATTAAGCCAACCAAGAAGAGAATATCCTCTTGAACAACAAGAAAAGTTCACAACAATCCTAAAGACACATGTTGTCCAAAATTTCAGCACAAACATAACTAGCATATACGTCTTATTGGTCATGGGATAAGTATAACAAATACATGAATATTTCCACTTACCTTAGCCTTAAAGGATCAGGTTTCCTTCAAGAACCCTAAAGGGTTGTGTAGGTTGCCTTGTGATGTGAAATAAAGAGAGAAACATAAACAATGTAGCTGACATAGGATAGGATTGTACTAAGAGTACAACTCCTCACTTGCCACTAAGATGGCCTAGTTTTGGCATGGACCCACTGCCCTAGTTTTCGTCCCTTACCCTGGAAAAGTACAAGATGACTTTGGCATAATGGTCAAGACGTTGTATCATCATGAAGCTCATAGTGATGGTGTCAATTACAGAATCTCCCCAAGTTAGTGTAATCTAATTTCTACAAACATAGTTTTAGCATATGTTTTTACTTTCAGCATGCACTTTATTTATTACTTATGTTATTATATTTTGAGATATATTTCAGTTACTTTGAGTATAATACCTTATCCTGAGTTTCAGATTTTGGCTATTTTACATATCGTGTATTCCACGTACTGATGTCCTTTGGACATGCATCATTTTATGATGCAGACACAGGTGATAGAGCTCTTCAGCAAATGCTCCGTTGAGGATCAACATTTCAATCAGCCGTTGGTGAAGCCTCTTACCAGTCAGAAGCTTTAGAGACTTCATTTATATTTCAGTATTTATTTTCTATTGTGGTAAACGTGGATCTGCGTGGTCATTATTTCAGATTATTCTACTTAGAGGTTCCATAGACTGTATGTCAGGAGTTTCAAATGTTATTTTCAGTTGTTGCTGATACATTTCCACTATTCAATTTATTATGATATTTGTTGTATATTTAGCTTATTATATTTAAGCCTTTCATTTATCATTTAAGTCTTCTGCTGAGTAAAGTAGCCAAACCAAGTGGTTTGCTTGGGACCAAAAATGGTTCTAGGTGATGGCCACACTCGGGGGTGTAAATTGGGGCATGAAAATAATAGATTCATCACAACAAACCAATGAAATATGTATCATTCCAATAAAAAATATGATCAATATAAACGAGTCATGCTATTCTCTTTGCATCATATTAACGATACAAATTAACTACATACCTTTTGACAATGTATTAAATGGAAATAAGCATAAAATTAACTTTCAATTCCCCAGCTTCTCTAATTAAATTCTCCATAAAATGTCAGAATAATATGTTTCAAAATTTTCTATTCTTGAAGCTATTGTCAAAACTAACTTTACTGTAAATAAAAATAGGAATGAAAACGTATTGTATGTGACAATTTTGTTGAGGCTTTCTAGAATTTGGGAAACTAATGTTAGTTAATCACAATACAAGAGTGATGGTACAGTTGTTGGACAAGCAATTTCTTTGATGAATCTCAAATCCACAATTGCAATCGAATTGGAAATCGATGGGATGAGGAAAAACATAGAAATTTGATACATCATGTAAGGTAGTTCATCTCCAACAGTGACCAGGAATGACATGGGAGTAAGACTATATTTTGAGAATAAAAGAAATGACCCTGTGATTACAAAGTATCCACTGTCTATTGATATAATTAACAAGACAGATGAAGAGATACATCATTTTCTTGCCACATTTGGTGAGGTTGTATTTGTTGAAGGCAATGGTCATTATACACAAGCTCTTACTATTGAATAAAAGAATTGGTAATTCATCTTATATTACATAATTAGAAATAGTAAACTGTATAATTGATGCACAAATATAGAGGTGAAGGAGAAGCAATTGTACAAGAACAAAACAGTGCTGGTCTAAGTAATGGTGAAATATAAAAATAGAGAACAACGTCAACTTCAAGTTTAAGAGATCTGATGCCAAAAGGTACATAGTTAACTTTTTGATCATGAATCTGATGCAAAAAGATTAACACGATTTGTTTATTTTATTTAAATTTTTGTTGGATACATGTGTCACTAGTCTGTTGTGATGAATCTATTGTTTGTTTATTATTGATAAGTTACCCTGTTACATTACTAGACATTATAATGGGTGTGCATTTAGTTATGAATTATTAAAGTACAATCAGGTTAATCTTTACAAGATGATGCATTTTGTAAATAATGCCTGAAATATAAGAATGTATCAAAATATATAGCAAAACATTCATATATCTTTAAATATCTCTTTATTTCCTTGATAATTGTCGTGTCCACTTTCTTAATTTACTGATCTATGTTGAGGAATATTAGTAGGACCTACACATGGATTTTTTGAATGATGTCATGACTCAAGCCTAGGGCCTAGACGTGACATGGTGAATGGAATCCGAAGGAACCCAAACAAGCCTCTTAGCATATCAATCACACATTATTGGTCGCGGAAACAAAGTAAACAATAACAAGGGATATGATTAGAAAAAGGGAACGGGACTAAGGGAAAACTTGATATTCACAAAAACATAAAGAGTCAAGCTTATAACATAAGTACATCATATTATCCAACAACACCTCTAACATGGAATGGATCAGGGGCCAAGACACTTTCCGAGCTCACCCCCATAGTAACAAATGTTTGACATAAAGAAGTCTTAAAATAACAAGAGCAATAAAGATAGTGTTCTCGGACTTGAAGACTCACCAAAGATTGCTTCAAAGGTCCAATGGAGTCAAAGGTCTAGGCCAATTTCTAATCACCTCCATCTTCTTAGGATCCACCTTAATGCCATTACCCGACACCACATGCCCTAGAAAAGCAACCTCTTTCAATAAAACACTCATGTTTTCATATTTAGCATACAACCCCTCCTCCCTCAAGATTTGCAACACCACCCTCAAGCGATTCAGATGCTGCTCCTCACTAAGGGAATAAATAAAGATATCATGAATAAAAACCACCATAAACAAGTCAAGGTAGGGTTTAAAGACTCTATTCATGAGATCTATAAATATAGTTGATGTATTTTACAACCTAAAAGATATAACTAGAAACTCAAAATACCCATACCTAGTCCGAAAAGCCATCTTGGGAATGTCACACTCCCTCACTTTCACCTGGTGATACCCAGATCAAAGATCTATATTAGAAAAGTGACTAGACCTTTGAACTTGATCAAAAAGGTCATCAATCATTGGTAGAGGGTACTTCTTCTTTATGGTGACTCTATCAAGTTGCCGGTAATCAATGCACATTCTAAGAGAGCCATCCTTTTCTTCACAAATAACACTGGTGCACCCCAAGGTGACTTACGAGGCCTCATGAAAGCTTTTTCCAAGAAATCCCTCAGTTACTCCTTTAACTCCATCAATTTCACTAGGGCCATATAGTAAGGAGGAATAGAAATAGGTTTTGTATCGGGAAGAAAGCCTGTATAGAAATCTACTTCTTTTTTGGGAGGAACATCGGGAAAGAAATCAAGAAACTCATTAACCACCAGAAATGACTCAATAGGAAGGACTTTGGACTCAACATCCCTAACCCTCACAAGATGAAAGAGACAAGCCTTAGAAATCAACTTTTGGGATTTAAGACAAGAAATAAATCAACCCTTGACCACCACATCACGACTTCCCCACTCAAGGATGGGCTCATTAGGAAATTGGAATGTAACCTTATGGTTTCTTTAATCAATAAAAGCATAATATGCATACCACTAATCCATCCTAAGAATGACATCAAAATCCACCATATCTAACTCAACAAAATCACAAGGAAAAACTTTATGCAATATGAACACCGGATAATTTCTATAGACCCTTTTAGCGACAATAGACTCACCAACGAGGGTTGACACTTCATAAGGTTCGCACAAGAATTCACGAATAATATCAAGTTTTTTTGCAACAAAAGGAGTAATATAAGAAAGAGTGGTACCCAGATCTATCAATGCATACACATCATAATTAAAATCTTTAACATACTTGTGAAGCACCATGCAAACTTTAGTGACCCCAAAAGGGTGTGGTTAGGAATGTTGACAGTCATCCTCATAACCCCTGGCAACCCATGGACAATTCCTCAACTTATGATGCTTTGCTCCACACTCGAAACATGCACTCGAATTGGCCAAAAAATTTCCCGGATGGCATCTTCCACATGCGTTGCACATAGGAGAAGCTTAAACACCAATATCTTTGCCTTTCTTTTATGCATATGGACAATCAAAACTCTTGTGGCCTATTTTTCCATACAAAAAGCGTGGAACCGTGTTCCTCCAGCACGTGCCACTATGATTTCTCTCACATTTTGAGCACTTAGGATGAGTTTCCCTACAATTGCCACTGGGCTTAGCATATGGAAGCCTTCTTTCAAATTGAGCCCTTCTTCTTCCTTCCTTTGAGGCCTCCGGTCAATCTCTCTTCTTATGCCCAACACCGCCACACTTGAAACAACCTTTGGTGCCCATCAAACACCTCCTTTGATGCTTGTTACCACACCCTTGACAAGTGGCAAAAGGAATTCTTTTCTTCTTGTACTTTGGAATCGGTACAGTAGTAGAAGATGAGGCACCACCAACTCAGGCCTTTTAGTGTCCCTCTCCTTCCTCTTACCCCTTGAAGTCTCGTAGCACCCACTTGTTGATTGAGTTGAGCAATTACAACCTTGTCTGATAGCCATAGAGCATCACAAACCTCCACATTTGACATGTCACTATTGGGAAGTTGACCTCAAGTGTGAGATGGTCACCGTCCTGTCCACCATTCTGAATAACTTGAGATATATTCTGAAATGTAATGGTTAGGAATCAGGGATAAGCCTTAGAGGACTTATCTTTACTGCACTACATAGATCATGAAGAACTAAAATATTTCCTAAAACGCCTCGTAGCCTCTCATTCATAATTGTGGTGTTCTTCACAACCATTACTAAGACTCTAATCGATGCAATATGGTGAATTTTTGAGGACAGTTAACAACGTAGTGCTCTGATACCAAGTTTGTCACAACCCAAGTCTAGGGCCTAGACGTGATACAGTGAATGGAAACCCGAAGGGACCCAAACAAGCCTCGTAGTATATAAACCACACATCCTTGGTCACAGAAGTAAAGTAAACAATAACAGGGGATATGATATAAAAAGGGAGTGGGACTAAGGGAAAACTTGATATTCATAAAAACATAAAGAGTCAAGCTCATGATATAAGTACATACAAGAGTAATAAAGACTGTGTCCTCAGACTTGAGGACTCACCAAAGCTTTCTTCAAAGGATCGTACTAGTCACGTGGAGGATGATCAACAGGTGTTCCAGTCCCTACATGGTTATATCATGTAGGCATAGAGTATGCGTTAGTATGTTTGAATGTACTAAATGTATAGGATGCAATGCAACAACACATAGGCCAATATAGTCAAAATGCTTAGCAATAAGAAATAGATAAGTGTAATCTCAATATGACATGCATGATCAACGCTTGAAATAAAATATGCTTGCAAATCATTTGACTTACATAGAACAAAATACATGCGTGGGAAGACACCTTAACTGACTAGAGTAAGAGCAAGTGAGCTACAACTTGGAATCTCGATGATTTCCCTTTATCTGTAAAGAGGTGGTCTACTTGCCAAGGTAAAACATACTTCACCTTACGGGAGCCCATCCCATTTTTGAGAAGCAACCCCCCTTACGGGAAGCCATCACATTTTAGGGTGGATTTCATGATAAAGTGCACTAAATGGATCTACTAGTATAGTAAGGGTAAAGTATTATCCTATGTTGGCACATAGTTTGAGGAAAGGAGCAAGAACCCTTGAAGATAGTCCACGTTGACATCCAATCCATCGGTGCTAAGTCTAGTCCCACAGAGTACTTGAAATGATCATGCTTTAATCATTACATGAATAGATTGTAAGAACATGACTTGACTGGCTCATAAACATGCTTTACCTCTAATGGTGAGCCTAACTTGAAAACATGAGAGTAATAATAATAATAATAATAATACATGAACCTTTGCGTTAACATGAATGGCTTACAAGAGGTAAGAATCTTGAAATAGGGCTAAACTTGATACTTGTAATATCATAGATACTTTTTATGAACTCAATACATATTTGAAAGCCCTTAAACATCATGGAGTCACTTGACTTGTAAATCGTGTAATTAACTTGAGAATTCTTAACTTGACATTTTATCAAACACTTGGTGGGTTCATGATACTAGTTCAAAACCATGCAATTAGAGAGTGAAATAAGATTAGAAAACTTAATGCACATCAACTCACCAACATATTGCAAAACCTTCATGTTGGATACTTTGAAATCCATCATCAAATCTCATAATAGATAATAGTTTCATAGCTCAAAAAATGCATAGTCGATAGAACAATCCATGGTATAATCTTGAAATAGATAATTATGCATAATCAATCAATATTTCATAAAACCCCAACATAATTTATACTCGTAATCCATAATAAGAGATACTAATAGATAATACAGCTTGAAAACATGCAATTTTCATAAAAAGGAAGATTGGGCTCCATAGGTGAAAGGACCAATGGATGAAACACACAAAGCTTAAACTTGGGTTTTCTTGAGATGAGCTTGAAGAGAATTGGAGCTTGAAGACAATCCTTGAGTTCCAAAGTTAGGCTTGAAATCCTTGAATTCTGAATGATATATTTGGTTAAGTCTTGGAGAGGTTTTTGAGTGATATAGAGTTGAAAAATGACTATGTATAGGTGTTTTCATGCACAAGCAGGCATGGGTTTATGACCCTAATGCCCTTGGCTGAGATAGAAAAACAAAAAGAAAATAATACACTAGTTCGCACGCTTGGCGCAGTGCGGACCAGACACGAACTTCATTCTAACACTAATTCGCGGCATGGATGGCCAATGACAATCAAAAATTAGTGAAAATTATTTTTCAGTATGTGTTCTATAAATCTAGGTTATACCCATTTCTCCAATCAATTTTTCCCCCTAATCGAGAATATGAAGTTGAATTTTTGATATCACACATAGATTTTGAGATATATGGGAATTACAATTATGGACAATTTGGAAGCACATTTTTAGGGTGTTTCAAATGTCCTGTTGCTGGCGTACAAATGGAGATTGACTTCTTTGGTGCTTTAGAAGAAGGATTAGTTTCTTCTTGGGGAACAACATCTACTGGAACTATTTTTTAGTCTGGACATTCCTTTTCTTTTTTGGAGGAGGTGGAGAAGATGTAGAACCAACAAGAATAAACTTCCTTAGTAACTAATCAGGTAGTTTAGAAGTAAAGTCTTCAAAATTTATCACTTCTTTACTTTGTGATTGGCTATGCTTTTTAATCGAATTTTATGGAATGTACGATGTTAAAGATTCAGTAGAGAAAACATATTGAGCTCTAGGAAGATCAAAAGCTTCGAGTGCACCTTGTGTTGGTATTATGTTGGTACACTTATATTGAAAAAGAATTTTAACACGGAAATAGTATTATGTATTATTAATTAATGAACATGATACAAAGTAGTCTATTTCTGTATCATTAATTCTGATACATGATCCATAAACAAAATGCGTGATATATAAACAAAGTAGTCATTTTATGTATCGTTAATTTAACAGAATGCATAATACATAAACAGACTACTTTGTATCTTGTTGACATGTTCATATATTTTTTTGGTATAAGCGTACCAAAAGAGTGCTAACACTAGTTGAACTGGCAGCACTTGATCTATTAGAGCCCAATATGTTTATGTTACTAAATCTTCAAAATTGCGCAATCCAAAAATTTAAGTTACAAAACATAGTCAATCACAAAGTAAAGGAGTGACAGATTTTAAGGACTTTACTTCTATACTACCCAATCAGTTACTAAGGAAGTCCAAGTGTCTTTGTTCTACATCTTCTTCACCTTCTCCATAAAAAAGGAGTGTTCAGAATAAGGTACGGCCACCCCCACTAAGGTACGACCAACTTGGAACACTATAGATACTTTTCATGAATTTAATGCATACATACAATCTCTTAATCATCATAAAGTCACTTGACTTATAAACCATGTAATAGACCATCAACAACTTTATAATCCTTGTCAAGACATTTTATCAAACACTTGGTGGATGTGTAATGCTAGTTCAAATCATATAATTCAAAAGTGAAAAAATATGAGAGAACTTAATGTAAGTCAACTCACCAAGACATAGTAAAACCCTTATGCAAGATACTTTGAAATCCATCGTCAAATCTTATAATAGATCATAGTTTCATAGCTCAAAACATGCATAGCCTCAATAGACAAAACCAATTCATAGTACAAGCTTGAAATAGACAAATATTCATATTCAATCAACATTTTGTAAATGCCCACATAATTTGTAATCAAAATCCATAATAAAAGATACTTATAGAAGATAAAACTTGGAAACACACACTTTCCATGAAAAGGGAGATTGGGCTCTATGGGTGAAAGGACATGATTGATGAAACCTACATACCTCAAACTTGAGTTTTCTAGATGAAGTCTTGAAGGAGACTTGAATCTTGAATAGAGTTCTTGAGATCCAGAATCAAGCTTGAGACACTTGAATTTGGATTAAATATTTGGTTAAGAGTTGGAGAGAATTTTGAGAGGGTCTTGAGTGATATAGAGTTGAAAACAATGACTAAGTATAGGTATTTTTACATATAAGTGAGCATGGGACTATGACCCCGAGGCCCTTGGGCTGAAATATTATTTTAGGGGAAATATTAACAATGATCCACGCCCCTGGAATTCATAACTTTTGAAAAATTATGTTTCGCTATGGTTGCTATAAAATCAGGTTCATAACAATTTCCCTCTCAATTTTTCCCCCTTAACACAAATATGAAGTCAGATTTTTGACGTAACGCACAAATTTTGAGATATATAGAAATTACAATTATGGACATTTCCTAGACACATTTTTGGGGCCTTTTTGATGGTGTTTCATCATTATCTACCTCAAGCTGCGGGGGCCTCTCTGTAGAAGCAGTAGTAGTGGCGGTGGTAGTCTGTGAACCCTCAGGCAATGGTGCTGGGGTGAACATTTTTGTCAAAGGACCAGGCTAGTGATGTGCTTACCGAGTGCCACTAGGTTTTCTTCAGCCTTGATCAGGCTGGGATCCAAGGTACACTAGGCCTCAATCAATTGGTCCAGATGGTGCAAATTCTCCACCCTTGACTAGAAAGAGATTGTATATCAAGCTGGGGAACAAGATAGAGGTGGACTTCTTTAGGGTGGCCTCGTGAATCTGCTTAGCTATAAGGTGGGCCCAATATCATAAGCTTCCAAGATGATGCAACCAGTACTGCACCCTCTGGCATTAATATATTATCAGTAAGAGTAGCCAGATATGTGATCAAATAATTTCCCACCAAAACTTTGTGGGAAACCAATCGAAGACTTGACATTAGGCTATGAGTGTGTGGCGACCAAGGCAGGTTCTGGACCCTGCTCAGTAATATAACCAACCACCTATCTCATCAAGATAGATTTGTGCTCTGGATCTCTCATCACTAGTGGGTCCCTTGTCTTCCCCACCTTGTAGTCAAACTCTATAGTGGATCTCACAGTAGGGAACTTTGGTCCAAAAAGCATTCGACGGATAGTGGTCTCTGATATGTCCACCTGCCAATGCCTCATTCTCATCTCGATCATTTTGGGCTAAGCGAGGGGCTTCTTTTCCTTGGAAAGAGTGCTATGAATAGTGGATGCATATAAAGCATAAAAAGCCCTCACTATATAATGCCAAAAGCACATAAAACCAACTAACATCTCAATGATAACACACAAAATTCTAAGTTTTAAGCACCAAAAATGTTGTATTTTTATGACATATCAACCACTTTTTCTGACCAATCTTTAGTACTGAGTTCTGTAACTTTCGGTGATTGTATTTAACACCGCTAAATCCATTTGGGAGATGACCAAATTTGCAAATCTATCATCAAAAGTGACATTGTCTAAAAGCCTAAAATCTGTGAAAAAAGACGATGGTCTATTTGGTCACCAAATTAGTTCGGCACATCACCAAACATGTTTGGTGGGCAAATTGACCTATTAACTATGCAAGCTTTTCTTATGCTTAATTTTACATCCTACTTTCCTATCACTGATTCTCACAGTTGTATTTAAGCTTGTTTTGCATGGATGACCAAACAAAATCATATTGCATCTAAGTTATCTACACCTATATCCTACCATCGATGTCGATTTCCAAATGGAACAAAATTAAGGCTAGGTCCAAAGCTCTTCATGACCTTCTCGTCCAGGCATCCTAGATAATCAAGGAGACAATAGCCCCAAGGAACTTGAATAAACTAAAAGTAATGAGGCTCAGAATAATCCTAAAGGAGAGAAGACTATCAACTGATGGGGTCATTTATCAGTACCCTGAGGTGTGGGGAACTCTAATGTTTCTCAATTTCCAGTACTTAACACATCTTAGGACATGGACATTCCAACTTGGGTCAGAGAGTTCTATGAGGCCAATGCCAATGCCATTAAAAAAGCAAAAGTTGCATGAATATCACTCTCAAACCTCTTGATGTTATGGAGGTTCGTGGTTTCCAGGTTCATGTAGAACAATGTCAATGATGTTTTGGGATGCACCTACTGAAATTGACACTACCTAGATGATATGATGTAGTTGAAGACTTCTTATGACATTAAAGCTTGGTAGGCCCCATTTATTGGAATCTCATCTCCTTTTTGGTTGGAGGAAGGAGTTGTCATTGAGAAGAAGGAAATAAACATCCCGATGAGATATTGGTTTGGATTCATTAGCAGCAACTTGATGCAATTTCAAAATGAGTCAATTCTTTAACATCCAAAAGGTTGGATGTTTTACGGACTGTCGAATGTTGAATCTTGGTACTAGCATTACCTTAGAGATCCTCGCTAGGGAAAAGTAGATGCAAGCCTCACTTTTATTCCCTAGCCTCTTTTTCACCATATGCAGGTGAGTCAGAGTTCCAATTAACAAAAATACCAACATGGAGATCACTCCATCAACCTCTACTAATATCTAGAAAATAAAAGCTAAATTCCATAGGGATGAAGAGGACGGGACTAAGAAGAAGCCGGTTGATAAAACTTCAGTGGTTGGTGTTGAGGCCCTTAAAGTCTATCACTACATAGCTATCAAGCCAAACAACTATATCTTCTGCCTCTCCCTCATTACCTATCTCTTATACTCCACTTCCTTTCGTTGTTACACAATCTGATCCTAAGGCTTCGGATGACCAACCCTCGATCATCAAAACTACTATCCTTAGCATTAGATGATTAGGCAAGGCAGCTAAAACTCATGCCACTTGAGTTGAGTCATTCGTGCATAGTAGCTTTGGCCTGTTAGCCAAGGTAGCTGACACTCGTGCTATTCAAGTTGAGTCTTTCATGCTCAAGTTGATTCAGAGGGCTATAGGCACTACATTGGCCCCATGTATTAAGATAAAAAACAAGTAAAAGGAGTTGATTGAGGCTCAGAAATAGATGATAGATAGGCTGGAGGTAGTTCTAAGGATCATGGGAAAGAGTTGGCAAGCTTAATAGAGAGGGTAATGGTTGTGGAGAAAAAAAAGGTGGTAATGATGGCTCGTCGCCTCTAAAAGCTGACATTGAATGTTTCAAAGCATAGGTGGCATCTTTGAAGTGCACAAGCATTAATTCTTTTTGGGATTGATTGGAAGTGCCACCTAGAGATGATATAAAAGAGATTTCCGAGGGCATGATAGGAGTTGATGTTTCGGGTGAGGATGATGAAGAAGCTAATGTAATAGGTATCCAGAGATCGATGAGGAGGCCCTAGGTGATGAGCCAAGCCAGGTGGATCTTGAGGAGTTAAAGTGGTTAGAAGCAGAGATTGTAGACACTATGACCACGGAGTCCCTCAAGGACACATTTATGATCGGCACTTCATGTGTACATGTGTACATGAGCCCATGAGGCCGATGATTGATTTGGAGAGTGTACTACAGGATATGGACATTAACACAATTCCATGCCAAGGTAATAAGCGCAACATACCTTGACTCACTCCACCAACTAACTTTGGCTTGCTTCAATCGAA
>JAOTQR010076769.1:0-12779 GCA_025774065.1 Solanum ossicruentum
CCCGAGAAGCTTCTGAAGTTAAAATATTAAGATTACCATCTCGTAACTTTTCCATGAAAATTTCCTAAGGATAGACATACGGGTGCACCACAAGAACCGTGTGTCATGACACGACCCCTAAAGCTATTTGTATAGTGAACCTTGTACTCAAAATTTCTAAGTGTTGGGACATAAGTCCAATTTCCTTATTTTGCCTAATAATAGGTTCATGATCACTCCATACGAATCGTGGAGTGCTATAGGACCCGTGAAACCACCCCTTCAGCCAACGACGAATAATTTTTCCATCTGTTTCATTAATGACATTTTCATAAATTCATTTTATTCAATTGGACTTTTGGGGATTCCTATGCTATCGTATGGCCATCTAAAGCGATAAATCCTATTTCAAACATTCAAAATCTCTCTCTTCACATTTTAAACTCTCTCAAGACTACTCTCAAAGCAACTCTTGTGAATTTTCAATTTAGGAGCAAGGGAACTCAATTCTTCTTCAAATTCTTTGAGGTTTTCTTCGTCTTGGTGAAGGTATGTGGGTTTTGATCCTTGGTTACTTCCAATCAAGGAGACCCAACCTATTTTCAAGAAATTTACATGAATTTTGCTTACTTTATTTTGGGGTTTTAAATGTTATGATTCCTTAAATATCAATAATGAATGAGTTATGTTTATCTATTGATATTAAGATGATTTAAGCTTTGAATATTGAATTTCATCATTTTTTTAATAAATCTATGATTGTACATAGTCCCTTTAAGGCTTTGATCTAAGCATGGGTGATTTACATTATAGTTTAAAGGTGGATTTGGTTATAGTTTTACTTTAACTCTATATTATATTATTGAGTTTACATTGAATCTTAATTACCCAAGTCATTCCCATATTTGCCATAGCATATGTTTTTCACGAGCATGAATTTATGAAATTATGAAGTGGATTAAACCCAATTACGTTTTGTGATATGATATTGATAATTAAGATATTGGTTATGATAAGAATTTGATCACATGTATGTTTATGATTACAACTCCTTGAGTGTTATGGTTGCTTGCACCATTATGTATGTATGAATGAGCTATTCTCATTCATGAGTATTATGGTATGAATTACAGTTTGGTATTTGAGCCTAAATATGAATTATTATTAATGACGTTTGGTCTTTAGGCCTAAGAATGTATTAAAATGTTTTGGTAAGACTTGCCTTCTTTGAAAGCATGTATATAGATAAGTATTCTTGTGGGATGTCAACTTAGAACCGATGGATAGAGGGAATGCTCTATTTCTTTGAAGTATGTGCCTAGCATAGGTTCTTTTTTGAAATGGGGATGCCGATAAGGAAAGTTGCCTCCGAAGTGGGGATGCCCGTAAGGAGAAGAAATGATATGATGTGTTGTATATGAAAATCCTATCCCAAATAGGGATGCTCCTAAGGAAGATTGCTTTATATGAAATATAGAAGGATGCCTGTAAGGTGAAGTATAGTTTACCTTTGGCAAGTAGACCACCTCATTATCGGTGAGGGGATTTCATCGGGATTCCAAGTAATAGCTCGTTAGGTATTACTTATGTTGATTGAGGTTACATCCCCAATATATATGAGCATTGTATTTCATGCATCATTGGTTTTATAGCATATTGTATACTACTCTCTGAATATATGGTCTTTTCTATATTATGTGCCCTTGTCATTTAACATTGAATACAGGTTTGGTAAGTTACATGCATTGCATCCCGCATACTTAGTACATACAAACGTACTAATACATACTTTTGCCTACATGATTTGATCATTTGTCATTTAATATTGAATACAGGTTTGGTAAGTTACATACATTGCATCCCGCATACTTAGTACATACAAACGTACTAACACATACTTTTGCCTACATGATTTGATCATGTAGGGCCCGAGGAGCCCACTCATACACCGTATAACTTCTAGCTTGGATGTCAAAGTTACACTTGTCGTGGTGAGTCTTATCTTCCAATAACTAGCCATCACCTCTTCTATCTATGTTGTTCTTTCTACTTTATTTACTTTGAGGGTGAGCCTGGGAGTATGTCCCCTACCTATCTTTTATTGAGGCATCATTGGACATCTTATATACTCTTTTTTTCTATGCTAAGTGTTGCATGGGGTTCTTGATCATGGTTACTTATGAACTATGTTGTTATAAGATGATCTTATGTTATGTTGTGGAAAGATCCTAAGTCCTGAATTGGCCGTATAGCATGAGTCCTACTTACCCGCCCCTTAGTCATTATGTGCTATGTGTAATGTGAGTTCATGTTAATCCCTTTCCCTAAGATGCCCCATAGCATGATTCCTACTATCTCATCTCTTAGAATTATATGATAATTTTGAATGCACTTCTGAACTGATGATGTGGATTTTGGTACTTTGAGGCTTGTTTGGGGATCCTGGGGTTCCCATTCGCTGTGTCACTTCTAGACACTAGGTCCCGGTCATGACAAATATGGCATCAGAGTCCTAGGTTGTCAATGATCCTCGGAGTCCAACATGGTGTGTCATGTAGAGTCTTATTCATGGGTATGAAGTGCACCATGTCTATGAGTGGGAGGCTTTGACGATGTTCTAGGAATTGTCTCACTTCTTCATGTCTTATGTTATGCTACGAATACTATGTTTGGTTTCTTGATCTTTTTAGTGTCATTATTCCATTTTAGTAGATGCCTCGTGGAAGACCTCACCTACCAACACCGGCTCCAGCTAATGAGGGCCAAGCACCATAAGGGACTATGGACAAGCCTATCTCTAATGGCGAATTCTGGATGGCTTTGGCCATGCTTGCCTAGGTTGTGACTACTCAAACCAGACAGGCTGATCTTCCTTGGGATCCCACTCTGGCTTCTAGAGTGAGGGATTTCACTTGGATGAATCCTCTAGAGTTCTTTGTGTCTAAGGCTGACGAGGACGCTCATGAGTACATTGATAAGCTCACCAACATATTGAATTTCATAGGTGTCACTTTTGAGGAGAGGGCTAAACTAGCTACCTATCAGTGAAAGTATATAGCAAAGGTGTGGTATACTCAGTGGTCTCTGGAGAGGGTTTGTGGTGATGTTGTTAATTAGGAGGAGTTCAAGCTTGCTTTTTTGGATCGTTTCTTCCCACTTGAGCTTATAAAAGTCAAGATGAGTGAATTTATCAACCTCAAGCAAGGGAGTATGATTGTGAGGGATTATTCCCTCAAGTTCACCAAGCTCTCTAAGTATGCTCCGTTATTTGTGGCTGATTCTCGTGCTAGAATGCATAAGTTCATTTTCGGTATCTCTGACTCACTTGTGCAAGAGTGTTACATCGCCATGATCATTTGGGATATGGATATTTCTAGACTTATGGTGTATGTTGAACAGATTGAAGGGGAGAAAATCAAAGAGAGAAGGGTACATGATCCTAAGAGGGCTCAATTTGATAGTTGTTTCTCCTGCTTTCAGGGTGGTAGTTTTGGTCTCTTTCAATAGGGTCAAGGTTCTGGTGCCAAGGTTGCTAATACTAGAGTGCCTCCTCCTATGGCACTAGTTAGTGGTAGGCTAGGTTATCCTTTGTGTGAAAAGTGTGGGAAGCCTCACACAGGTGCTTGTTGGAGGAATTTGGTGTTTGCTTTGGATGTGGTTATAACAACCATAAGGTTGTTGACTGCCCTAAGAATCTTCATAGAGGCCAAGGCCAGGTGTCTCAAGGTGGACAAGGTTAGCCAAAGGTTCCTCAAGGTGTTGCTCAGAGGAACAACAGGTTCTATGCTCTTCATGCATGTCAAGAGGTTGAGGAGGCTCCGGATGTTGTGACTGGTACATTAGAAGTCTTTGATATGCTTTGCAAGATCTGGGTGCAAACTTGTCTTTTGTGACTCCTCAGTTGACTTTTATGTTTGGTTTGAGTCTAGAAATTTTGAGGGATCCTTACTCATTTTATAATCCCGTGGGTGAATTTGTTGTTAGACATAGGATCTATCGTGGTTGTCCTATTTCTATGTTGTATAAGGTTTTTCCATGTAATCTTGTGGAACTTGAAATGATTGATTTTCATGTAATTCTTAGGATGTATTGGTTGCATGCATCATATGTTTCTATAGATTGTAGAACCCAGAAGGTCAAGTTCCAACCTCCCGGTGAGCCTGTTCTTGAATGGAAGTATAGTGACTCCACTATTAAGAGTTGGTTTATTTCCTACCTCATGGCTTGAAAGATGATCCCCAAGGGATGTATATACCACATTGTGAGGGTTAAGGATGTGGAGTCCAAATTACCTACTCTTGAGTCAGTCCCGGTGGTGAATGAGTTCTCGAACGTGTTAGCTGAAGACTTGCCCGGTATTCCTCCCGAAAGAGAAGTAGACATTGGCATAGATCTTCTATCAGATACTCAACCTCTCTCTATTCCTCCCTATCGTATGACACTAACTTAATTGAAAAAGTTGAAGGATTAGTTGAAAGATTTGTTGGTAAAGGGTTTTACAGGCCAAGTATATCTCCATGGGGTGCTTCGATATTGTTTGAAAGGAAGAAAGATGGATCTCTTCGGATGTGAATCTATTATCGACAATAAGTAAGGTGATCATTAAGAATAAGTAATTGTTGCCCAGGATCGATGACTTATTTGACCAACTTCAAGGCGCTACTCATTTTTCGAAGATTGATCTCCATTCCAGGTATCATCAGTTGAAGGTTGTAGAGTGTGGTATCCCAAGACATTCTTTTGGACAAGGTATAGGCATTTTGAGTTTGAGGTGATGCCATTTGACCTAGTTAATGCTCCGATCGTGTTTATGGATCACATAAATCGGGTTCAAGCCGTTCCTTGATAGCTTTGTGGTTATCTTCATTGATGATATACTCATTTATTCCCAGAGTGAGAGGGAGCACATGGAACATTTGAGGTTGGTTTTACAAACCTTGAGAAAGAAGAAGTTGTATGGAAAATTTAGCAAATGTGAGTTTTGGTTAGGTGAAGTTGCTTTTTGGGGTCATGTGATATCCGATGATGGTATAAAGGTTGATCCAAAGAAGACTGAGGCAGTGAAGAATTGGCCTAGACCGTTGACTCCCTTGTACATTCGAAGCTTTCTTGGGTTAGCAGGTTATTATAGAAGATTCGTTGAGGGGTTCTCATCTATTGCAACTCCGTTGACTAAGTGGACCCAAAAGAAAGCTAAGTTCGTGTGGTCAGATGAATATGAAAAAAGCTTCCAGACCTTGAATGATCGTCTCACATCGGCCTCGGTGTTAACTCTACCTAATGGTTTGGATAGATTTGTGGTATGTTTTTAGACTTCCTGGATAGGGTTGGGGCGGATACTTATGGAACATGGTAAGGTAATTGTCTATGCATCCCGACAGTTGAAGGTATATGAGTGTAACTACCCAACTCATGATCTTAAGTTGGCAGCGGTGGTATTTTCCTTAAAAATTTGGAGGCATTATTTTATGGGGTTCATGTTGATGTTTTCACCAATCACAAGATCTTGCAATATCTGTTCACTTAAAGGGACCTTAACTTGAGACAAAGGAAATGGTTGGAACTCCTAATGGATTACGACATGAGTGTGCAATATCATCTTGGCAAGGAAAATGTGGTAGCTGATGCTCTTAGTATGCCTTTTATGGGAAGCGTGGCTCATATGGAGGAGGAAAGGAAGGAGTTGGCAAAGGATATTCACAGTTTGGCTAGATTGGATGTTAGGTTGACTGATTCCAATGATGGTGGTATACAAGTCCAAGATGGGGCCGAATCCTCGATAGTTATTGGTGTGAAAGCTAAGCTAAGATCTAGATCTATCCTTGGTTGATTTAAATAAATTGGTTGTCGAAAATAATATTAAGGTTTTCTCCAAGGGGGAGATAATGTACTTCGGTATCAAGATCGGTTATATGTTTAGGATGTGGATGATCTTAGGAAGCTGATCATGGGTCAAAACCCATAACTCATATTATTCTATTCACTTGGGACCTACTAAGATTTATACAGATTTGAAGGAGGTGTATTGGCGGCATGGTATGAACAAGGACATAGCTAAGTTTGTATCCAAATGACCAAATTATCAACAAGTGAAGGTAGAGAATCAAAGGCTCAGTGGGTTGGCTCTAGACATTGAGATTCCTACTTGGATGTTGGAGGATGTGAATATGGATTTATTGGTTGGTTTGCCTCAGACTCAGAAGCAATTTGACTCCATTTGGGTTACCATCGACCAGATGACTTAATCAGCTCATGTTCTACCAACTAGGACTACTTTGGGTGCTGAATATTATGTAAAGTTATACATTCGAGAGTATGTAAAATTGAACGGAGTGCCTAGGTCCATCATATTGGATTGGGGTACCTAGTTTACTTCACACTTTTGGAGTTCGTTTCAAACGGGACTTGGTACTAAGGTCAAGTTGAGCACCAACTTTCATCCTCAAACCGATGGGCAAGCTGAAAGGAAAATTCAAACCTTGGACGATATGTTGAGGGCTTGTGTGTTAATGTTCAAGGGTAATTTAGATGACCATCTTCCACTCATCGAGTTTGCTTATAATAATAGCTTCCATGCTAGCATTGTATGACACCATTTGAAGCCTTGAATGGTAGGAGGTGTAGGTCTCCAGTGGATTGGTTTGTGTTGGGAGAGATGGCCTTGATTGGCCTAGACTTGGTGATGAAGGCCATGGGAATGGTAAAATTAATAAGAGAGAGGTTGAAGACGACACAAAGATGCCAAAAGTCCTATTCGGATGTTAGGAAGAGGTACCTTGAATTCCAAATTAGGGATTGGGTGTTTGTGAAAGTCTCACCTATGAAGGGAGTGCTACATTTTGGAAAATAGGGAAAGCTAAGTCCTCGATTTGTATGCCCTTTGAAGTTATTGAGCGAATTGGGAATGTGGCATATAGGGTGGAGCTACCCCTGGGTTTTAGTTCTATTCACCCGGTCTTCCATGTATCTATGTTGAGAAAGATGGTTGGTGATCCTAGCACTATTGTACCCTTGGAAGGTATTGAGGCTGAAGAGAGTTTGTCTTATGAGGAGGTGCAAGTGGCAATTTTGGATAGACAAGTGAAACGACTTCGTAACAAGGATATAGCTTCGGTAAAGGTACTTTAGAGTAACCAACATGTGGAGAGTGCTACATGGGAGGTGGAGTTGGACATGATTAAGCGATATCCCCATCTTCTAATCTACTCAAGCCTAAGGTATTAGGTTCTTCCTTTTCTAATTGGTCCCAATCCTTCCATTCTAAGGCATGGCATGCTTACATGTGCATTAAAATGATTTTGATAATGTTTTAGATGATTTGAATATGTTTCGCCATAAGTTTTAAGTACGTTATGATTTTCAAATGATGAACTATGCATGGTATCTTGTGTTTTGAAGTTTCATGTCAAGCATGTCAAGCCTTGTTCTTGCACATTCGAGAATGAATGTTCCCAACGGGGAGATGATATAACGACCCGGATATCATACACAACATTATTAGAAATTGTAATTTTGTTTCGGACAAAGTTTGTACCAAGTGTCACCTCAATGGAGGATCATACATCCAGTGTGGTGTCACACAGCTCTTGCGGCCTCCAATGAGACAATATTTGTCCTTGATTTTGGGGTCTTGACTCTTGATGTGGTGTTACAAGCCAAGCATGCTACATTGGCACTCTACACGGGCCGTGTGAAACCAACCAGATCATGTGGAAGGGCTATGGGATGACTTGAGTTTGAAAACCCATCATTGGGGGTTAAATGAGGTGCCACTCCCAGTCACATGAGCCGTATGGTGCGATACGTGCTGTGAGGCCCCCCCTCGTGAAGCTTTCGAAAGAAAATTTTCTAAGTATAAGCTTATCGTCTCGTAACTTTTCCATGAAAATTTCCTAAGGATGGGAATACGTGTGCACCACAAGAACTGTGTAGCTTCACACGGCCAGTGAGCCTGGGAGTATGTCTTGGGCCCCAAACAATCTTTTATAGAGGCATCATTGGACATCTTGTGTACTCTTTTCATTCTATGCTGAGTGTTGTATGGGATTCTTGATCATGGTTGCTTATAGACTATGTTGTTATAAGATGATCTTATGTTATGTAGTGGAAAGATCCTAAGTCCCGAATTGCTCCTTTCGCGTGAATTCTACTTACCCCCTAGTCATTATGTGCTATGTGTTTTGTGAGTTGATGCTAATCCCTTTCCCTAAGATACCCCACAGCGTGAGTCCTACTTTTTCATCCTTAGAATTATGTGTTACTTTTGAATGCGCTTCCGAATTGATGATGTAAATTTTGGTACTTTGAGGCTTGTTTGGGGATTCTCGGGTTCCCATTCGTTGTGTCACTTCTAATCCCTAGGTCTAGGTTGTGACAAAGATGGTATCAGAGCCCTAGTTTGTTAATGATCCTTGAAGTCCAACATGTCACGTCATGTAGAGTCCTATACATGGGTGTGAAGTGCCCCATGCCTATGAGTGGGAGACTATGACGATATTCTAGAAATTGTCTCACTTCTTCATGTCTTGTCGTGTTATGAATAGTATGTTAGATTCCTTGATTTTGATGGGATCGTTATTCCATTTTAGAAGATGCCTCACGGAAGACCTCACTACCAAGACCGGCTCCAACTAATGAGAGCCAAGCACCACAAGGGATTATAGATGAGCCTATCTCTAATGGCGAATTTTGGATGGTTTTTTCCATGCTTTCCCAAGTGGTCACTACTTAAAGTAGACAGGCCAATCTTCCTCGGGATCCTACTTTGACTTCTAGAGGAAGGAATTTCACCCGGATAAATCCTCTAGAGTTCTTTGGGTCTAAGGTTGACGAGGACTCTCAGGTGTTCATTGTTAGGCTCACCAAAGTATTGAATTTCATGGTTGTTAATTCTGAGTAGAGTGCTGAGTTGGCTACCTATCAGTTGAAGTATCTAGCATAGGTGTGGTATACTCAGTGGTCTATGGAGAGGTTTTGTGGAGATAGTGTTAATTGGAAGGAGGTCTAGCCTGCTTTTCTGGATCGTTTCTTCCCACTTGAGCTTAGGGAAGCCAAGATGACTGAATTTATCAACCTCAAGCAAGGGAATATAAGTGTGATGGACTTTGATGCTTATGCTTTGCTAGATCTAGGTGCAAACTAGTCTTTTGTGACTCCTTTGTTGGTTGATAAGTTTGGTTTGAGTTTGGAAATTTTGAGGGATCCTTAATTAGTTTATAATCCCATGGATGAATCTATTATTACACATACGGTCTATCATGGTTGTCCTATTTTAGCACATAAGGTTTTTTCGTGTGATCTTATGGAACTTTAAATATATGATTTTTATGTAGTTCTTTCGATGGATTGTAGAACTCGGAAGGTCAAGTTCCAACCTCCTGGTGAGCCTGTTCTTGAATGAAAGGGTAGTGACTCCGCTAGTAAGGGTCATTTTATTTCCTACCTTAAGGCTCAGAAGATGATCTCCAAGTGGTGAATATACCACGTTGTGAAGGTTAAGGATGTGGAGTCCGAATGACCTACTTTTGAGTCAGTTTCGGTGGTGAATAAGTTCCAGGACATGTTCCCTAAAGACCTTCCTGGTATTCCTTCTGAAAGGGAAGTATACCTTGGCATAGATCTTCTATTAGATACTCACCCCATCTCAATTCCTCCTTATCGTATGGCACCGATTGAGTTGAAATAGTTAAAGGATTGGTTGAAAGATTTGTTGGAAAAGGGTTTTACCAGGCCAAGTATATCTCCATGGGGTGCTCCAGTATTGTTTGTAAGGAAGAAAGATAGATCTCTTCGGATATATATCGATTATCAACAATTGAATAAGGTGACCAAGAAGAATAAGTATCAGTTTCCTAGGATCGATGACTTGTTTGACCAACTTCAAGGCGCTACTCACTTTTCAGGATTGATGTCCGTTCTAGGTATCCTTAGTTGAAGGTTAGAGAGTGTGATATTCCCAAGGTGTTCTTTCGGAAAAGGTATGGGCATTTTGAGTTTGTGGTGATGTCATTTGACCTAACTAATGCTCCGATCGTGTTTATGGATCTCATGAATCGGGTGTTCAAGTCATTTCTTGATAGCTTTGTGGTTGTCTTCATTGATGATATCCTCATTTATTCCCAGAGTGAGCGGGAGCACATGGATCATCTGAGGTCGGTTTTGCAAACCTTGAGAGAGAAGAAGTTGTATGTCAAATTTAGCAAATGTGAGTTTTGGTTAGGTAAAGTTGCATTTCTGGGTCATGTGGTGTCCGATGATGTGTATAAAGGTGGATCCAAAGACGATTCAGGGGGTGAAGAATTGGCCTAGACTGTTGATTGCCTCGAACATTCGAAGCTTTCTTGGGTTAGAAAATTATTATAGAAGGTTTGCTGAGAGGTTCTCATCTATTGCATCTCCGTTGACTGTGTACCCAAAAGAAAGCTAAGTTCGTGTGGTCAGATGAATGTGAAAGAAGCTTCTAGACCTTGAAGGATCATCTCACATCATCCCTGGTGTTAACTCTGCCGAATGGTTCGGGTAGATTCGTGGTATATTGTGATGCTTCCTGAATAGGTTTGGGTTGTGTGCTTATCTAACATAGTAAGGTAATAGCCTATGCATCCCGATAGTTGAAGGTACATAAGCGTAACTACCCAACTCATGATTTTGAGTTGGCGGCAGTGGTATTTGCCTTGAAAATTTGGAGGCACTATTTGTACGAGGTTCATGTTGATGTTTTCACCAATCACAAGACCTTGCAATATATGTTTATTCAAAAGGACCTTAACTTGAGACAAAGGAGATGGTTGGAACTCCTAAAGGATTACAACATGAGTGTGCAATATCATCCTAATAAGGCGAATGTGGTAGTTGATGTTCTTAGTAGGATTTCTATAGGAATCGTGGCTCATGTGGAGAAGGAAAGAAAGTAGATAGCAAGGGATGTTCACTGATTGGCTAGATTGGGTGTTAGGTTAACCGATTCCAATAATGGTGGTATATATGTCCAAGATGCAGCCTAATCCTCGATGGTTGTTGACGTGAAAGCTAAGCAAGATCTAGATCTATCCTTGGTGAAATTGAAGTAATTGGTTGCCGAAAAGAGTATTGAGGTTTTCTCCCAAGGGGGAGATAGTGTACTTCGGTATCAAGATCGGTTATCTGTTTCAAACGTGGATGATCCTAGGAAGGTGATCAAGGGAAAAGCCCATAACTCTCATTATTCTATTCACTTGGGATCTACTAAGATGTATCGGGATTTGAAGGAAGTGTACTGGTGGCATAATATGAACAAGGACAAAGCCAAGTTTGTATCCGAATGACCAAATTGTCAACAAGTGAAGGTAGAGCATCAAAGTCTCGGTGGATTGGCTAAAGACATTAAGATTCCTACTTGGAAGTGGGAGGATGTGAATGTGGATTTCGTGGTTGGTTTG
Source organism: Solanum ossicruentum (assembly GCA_025774065.1). Classification (NCBI taxonomy): domain Eukaryota; kingdom Viridiplantae; phylum Streptophyta; class Magnoliopsida; order Solanales; family Solanaceae; genus Solanum; species Solanum ossicruentum. The sequence continues at coordinate 11,397 of JAOTQR010076769.1, forward strand.
CCTTAGAATCAGAAGAAATTTGACTCCATTTGGGTTATCGTCGACTAGATGACTAAATCGGCTCATTTCCTACCAGTTGAGACTACTTTTGGTGCCGAAGACTATGAAAAGTTGTACATCCGAGAGTTTGTAAGATTGCATGGAGTGCCTAGGTCTATCATATCAGATAGGGGCACCTAGTTTACTTCATACTTTTCGAGGTCATTTCAAACGGGACTTGGTACTAAGGTCAAGTTGAGCACCGTCTTTCATCCTTAAACTGGTGGGCAAGCCAAGAGGACAATCCAAATCTTGAAGGATATGCCGAGGGCTTTTGTGTTGGAGTTTAAGGGTAATTTTGATGATTATCTTCCTCTCGTCGAGTTTGCTTGTAATAATAGCTTCTATGCTAGCACTGATATGGCACCGTTTGAGGCCTTTTATCGTAGGTGCACGTCGTACACCTGTCACGCACCCTCGCTGGTATATGTTGTTGTATCAAAAATTTATATTTTGATCCAGTTGCTCTAAAAATCAATCGAGACCACTTTCTCACTCAATTTTTCATACAATCAACTTCAGATTTTCTATCGGAGCATGGGAAGACGCATTATGTGCATATCTCTCCTCTAGGGGTATTTTGCCAATTTTATCGGGTGTTACAACAATCCTATCTTACGCTAGCTGCGTAGTTTATGGGGTTAAAGTTATCTGAACTCGTATGCACATCGGTGTTCAATACTACTCTCAAAACATGCATTGTGCTCAATAAATGAGAAAATGTCCCACTTTAAGGAAAAACTAAAAATCTGCTACTTAGAGCCAATTCAACATATTTTTTTATGAACCGACTTTTCTCTCTCAAAACTGATAATGCTTTCTCATAACTAGTAATGCTTTCTTTTAAAAAGAAAGTATTCATGCTCTTTACTGATAAAATTATGCATAAAATTTGTGTCTTTTCTTCAACTCAGTCTCAAGATAAATACTTATTTGTTATCTTAAATCAATAAAAAAGATTTATGTTATAAAATATAATTTTTTCCATCGATCCATTTATTGGAAAATCGCATGGCAGAAAATAGATTTTGCTGAAATATTAGAAAGGTTCATAATATTTTCGTATGAAAACGCTACTATTTTTCTTAGCCGATTCAATCAAAATATCCGTGAAAAAAAGTTCTAGGCTGTTTGTGTAACGACCGAAAAAAAAATATATTTTAATATTTTAACATTTTTAATATTTTAATGCCTTATATTGTTAATGGAGCACTTATTTTTTTTTAATACTCCATAATGCAAGACCTAACTTTGCTTCCTACTTTTCATTTAAAAATTCAATTATTGCTCAACTTTGTTTCCCACATTTCATTTAAATATTGTAATGCCATCTTTAATTTTTTT
>JAOTQR010076770.1:0-12779 GCA_025774065.1 Solanum ossicruentum
TGGTAGTGGTAAGGTCTGCGTACATTCTACCCTCCCCAGACCCCACTTGTGGGATTATACTGGGTATGTTGTTGTTGATCGTGTGTGTAAAAATAATGAAGACTATATAAATCTTTTTAATTTTCTTGGTTGTTTTTATAATGGCAATGTTGGTATTTTAATGAAAATATATTTGATAAAATTGTTGAAACTAATATATATGTAGTGTTGGTGCAATGAATGATTGTTACCAATGTTGAATTTTAATATGGAATTAGTAACAAATATAGACAGTTTTTTTGGTTATTTTATTATAGTAAAGCTGATATTTTGAATGGTAATTGTGTTGGTATAGTTGTTGATAACATCATGCATGTAGTTACATAGAAAAAAATACTTTATTTTTAAAAATATTTGGTCACATAGTTAGAAGTTCATATTTGGTTGGTAATAGTGTTGGAAAAGTTGTTAATTCGAAAAAAAATGACTTTTGACTTTCGATAATCCGATTTAATACTTAATCAATTTAAGTATAAACCAAATTCCCGAAATGTGAAAGAGTCGTCACCTAATTTTAAGGATAATTAGGAAACCAATAAAACATTTAAAAAGACCCAACAGAAAAATCTTTCTAAATACCAAAGAAAGGATTCGGGTTCAATTTTCATCTTTGAGAAGAAGTTAATCCTCAAAATAGCCGCTAACTTGCGGTTGATCGACGATTAGGAAGTTGACTAACTTTTAAAGATTTGACTGACTTCAAAAAAAAGTTGATTGGTTTGAAAAATTAACTAATTTTGAAAATATTGACTAAATTTGAAAGAATTTGACTAAATTTAAAAGATGTAAGTAAATTTGAAAAAATTTGACTAGATTTGAAAGAATTGCCTAAATTTAAAGAATTGACTAAATTTGAAAGAATTGATTAAATTTAAAAGAATTTGACTAAATTTAAAAGAATTGACTAAATTTAAAAGAATTGATAAATTTGTGAAATATTGACTAAATTTGAAAGAAATGACTAAGTTCACAAAATGACTAATTTTTAACAAAGTTGACTAAGCTTGAAATTGAATTGACACTTGAATTACAAAAAAAAGTTACCAAAATAAATTGCAAGAGTAATTCTAAAACTAAGAAAATCATTAAAAAAAAAAAGGAACACTAATATAAATGGAGACAATATTGGAGAAACAATTAGATCAATAACAATCAAATAATACAAAAATGTTAAGAGTTAGTATCACATGTCACAAATAACATAAATAAATACACAAAGAAAGGGGGAGAACAAAAATAAAGATTGGGCTTAGCAAGCCCAATCTTCTACCTGCTCTAATTTATATATTTTTGGGCATGCCTAGCCCATTTAGAGGTCTGCCCCAACTGCTGCTGCCAGTGGGCTTTGACCCATATTTTCTTTGTTATACACTTGGTGTATATTTGTTGTATATCAGTGTATATTCACTGATTTTCGTCTCCAAAGCCTGTAGACTGCTTCCATTGACTTGTATAATGTTCTCCAAAGCCAAGAGAGGATGGCTGACTCAAAGAGGAGAAAATTTGGGGCTCTATGACCCAAGAAATGCAAATTGAGGGTCCAAAATGAAACCAGATCATAGTTCATGTAAAGAAATAATATATAATGATTAATGAACAAATTATCTAATCTTAACAAGTGTATAATAGATTAGAAAATGAACATATAGAATGTCATTAAAGGTCAAAATTTAGAGCTACCAAATATTAATCAATAACTCAAACCACAAACATAAGGGCTTTGTAAAATAATGGAAACAACCAACAATTATGTTTTCAAGTAATCTAAAAATAACAATGAAGACGAGACAACATAATGAAACAAAAGCAAATCAGTAAACACAGAGCAGCAAAAACCAAATGAGTGCATTACAATAAACTATAATGCTACTTCATCATTCTAATTGCACAAGATAATGTTCAGTTAAGTAAACCAAACCCCACTTGATTATCAGACGCTTATGACCTATTATGGAGATGGATAAATAACTATAAGAGACCAAACAAGCTAAAGGAGAACATGAAACTTGAGCAAGTAAAAGTAAATCACCGAATTTGAAACACATCCATACACAGCCTATTCGTAACAGCATTAGGTAGACAACCAACCACTGATTTAGACCAAATCTGACTAATAAAGAGCTTAACAATGAGAAATCAGAGGGGCATGTTATAGCTGATTCAACAACATCATAAGATTGCCATTAAGGCCAAGACATAACAGTAATGTCTAAGCGATAACAGTAACAAATTGATCAGGAAACAATCTCCAAGATTAAACTAAAAGAGACAGAACCACAACTAATTTCAGTAGTGAAAACAACATGTTTAAATAAAAGACCTCAGGCTTAATGGAGCCCATCCTTAAAACATTGAACTGCACATAATCCTTATTTTTCTTGAATATAACAAACTTCAAGCAGCAAAATTAAACTAAGGAATATTACTTCAACAAGATCAGTCCCTGTTTCAAGAGTCAGACAAAGATGTTGATATGCTTCAAAATAGATTCCAAATACACAAATGCGATTAGAGGGTAAGATGAAACCCAGGTGTCAATTGGAAGAGTCAAGTTAAAGTACATAAATTCTCATCTCAGCTAACAGACTAAGCACTGACAACCATATTCATAAGGACATTACATCAGACTTGGAAATTTGACTATATTGGTAGTATATGGGTTGCATACAAGGGAACAGAAATGAACCAAAGAATAACAAGAGTTGCACATGATCTCCAAATAACTCAGAGATTGGCTGTAAGTTGGAGCGAAAGCATGAAACAGAGATGAAAGAACTTGAAATCAACTAAGAGATCCAGAGTTGAACAAGGAACTTGAAATCAATACGCGATACAGATTCTCTTATTTAACAGTAAAAACTATAACATCAACATGTCACAACAGCTTGTAACTTAAGACTCGAAGTTTTGAGAGAAACAAGATAATAACGAGGTGCAAATGAACTCAATAACACTGTTACACCAATTGTATTCATAGGAGGAGTGAATAGTGTCGATTAGCCAACAACAAACCACAGTGTCACCTAGCGCTAATAGAGCATCTCAGCCAGAATCAAACCAATGCAAGCATAGAACTTTAATATAGATTCAACACTCACATTCGAACAAAGTACATGAAGCCCGAAATGAAAAAATGAGATTAGGGTATTACCTTTGCCAGAGCGGCGAAGCTGAGACGACGAACTTGACGAAACCTTTCCACCACCAAAGGGAACTTCGTCTAAGCTTTCCTGACCTCGAAATTGAGCAAGAATTTCCAAAAATTTCCTTACTTTAAATGGAGATTGAATGTATTTTTAGATGAAGGACGACTGTCGAAATCGATTTGAGGTTTTTCTAGGGTTTTCAAGATCATCCACGGCTGCTCTAAATGATGCTTGAAAAGGATATATCTATATAGCCCCAAAATTAGGGCTTAAATGGGAGGAAAATCAGAGGGCGATTTGGGGAAATTCCGGGTGGGATTTAGGGGTTTGAATTCGAAATTAAATTCCTCATCCTTTGAGAATTATCCACGAGTCCATATCACAGCCATCGATTTGAATCGATGATTGTGATATACACCACATTTTGATTCCAAAATGAACGAGGTACGAATGAGTGATAGGGAATAAACACGTATGTACGAAGTTTGTTGGAGGAACGTTGAGGGAGACTTGTTGATTTAGCATTTTCTGGGTCTGGCTTCGCTAGGTTCATCGTGAAGATGAAGAAGGAAAAGGGGAGGGGTCAGTGAGAGAGAATGTAATGTGAGGAAAAAATGAAAGAGAAAAGGAGAATTGGGAGAGCGTGGCCCCCATGCATGGCATGTATATGTAATGTATGTATATGTTGGCTGATTTTTATAAAAAGAAATGGGCTGGGTTAGGGACTTTGGTTTTGGGCCATAGATTTTTGTCCAAAATAAATTACAATATAATCCAAAAGAAGGTTGAACACTTAGGTTCAAGGGTAGGGGTTTTAAATTGAGGAACTAGCCATTTGGAGTTGCAAATGTGACCAATTAATAACGTAATTAAATTGAACTTTATTGATTAATTTGATTACAAGAAGAATTAATATAAATTAATTTATGAGCTTTTGATATTATTAATCTGAAATAATCAAATTAATTCCAAAATAACAATTCTTAAAATAAAAGGGATTTATTTGAAAATTGTTTCTCCGTATTTTGAAAAATCAATTATTTCATATTGTCAAAATTAAAAGATTAAAAATTAATTTGTATTGTGGAGGGTAACAATTGGGTGTCAACAATTGTCCCCTTCTTTGGTCATGATCGATGGAAAAGATTATGGACAAAGAAACTTGACAAAATCAATTTTTAGCCGACCACATCTTCACCTTATGAAAAGCTCGGACTTTGAGAAATTGTCGCCGGATCCTGGTTTTGTATTTCCTACATATCTCAGGGTATATGAGAATTCAAACCACCTGTAGTTCAAAACGCTTAATTTTAGGCACGATTTTGAAATAATTCAAAAATTATCCCAATATCGAATTATGGAGAAATCAGAATGCTTGGGAATGAGATTTTAAGAGCAAATGTTAGAATACAACCAAGTTTTCAAAATTGAGTCCCCTTACATATCCTTGGACCCAGGAATCAGACTGCTTGTAATTCGACTCCATCGGTTGAAGAGAAAATCTCTTATTCTGAGAGAATCCCTAGTTCAGGAGGAGTGACAAACAGATTGAATCATGAAAAAGTGGCTTGCAACCTCTTAACCATAAATGTGGAGCTCTTCACATTCATAATTCAGAACTTACATGGATATAATTTTTCAAAATTCTGGATATATTGTCACTCGAATTAGAAGATTACCTCCGATGAGAGTTGAGATTATCCGAAGGCAAAACTGAAAATTAATGAACTCAAAGAAATACCCACATGCCTTCTGACAGGGGTGTGATTGGATTCAGGTGGTAATCGCTTCCCAACTCGTGTTTGAAGGGTTTGACGCCCCTTTTCAGACTATGTCCTAGTTTGCTGCGAAGAAAAAGTTTCACGTTGTGCTACATCCTACTTGATGACATCCACACCTATGGTTCATTTTGAGAATTCACCCTTTCGGATGCTCCTGATATAAATAAACCAAAATGTTAGTAAAATCACAATTTAAATTAGAGATGGCATCTTTTACCATATTCGATATAGATTCTTCTCTTCGACGTGATAAACAATGAATTAATATGAAGCAATCATTATATGGCTCTCTCAACAACTTGAAGATAAAATGGTAAAATGGTATTCTCGACAATGAATATGCAATGGCCCTCTTGACAAATGAAAAATAAAATGGCCTTGTAGGCATGAATCTGCAATGGCCCTCTCGACAACTGGAAATAAAATAGCCTTGTCGGTGATGAATATGCAATGACCCTCTCGGCAACTGGAAAATAAAATAGCCTTGTCGGCAATGAATATGCAATGGCCCTCTCGGCAACTGGAAAATAAAATAGCCTTACCAACTATGAATATGCAATGGCCCTCTCGAGAACTGAAAAATAAAATGGCCTTGTCGACGATGAATGTGCAATGGCCCTCTCGATAACTGAAAAATAAAATAGTCTTGCCGGCATGTAATGGCCCTCTCAGAAACTAAAAAATAAAACAAACTCTGTCCAGGATACATTCTCGGCAACTTGAAAGTAAAATTACTCTCTCCGCGATGCATGATGAAGTGGACTTCTTGACAACTTAAAGTAAAATGACTCTCTCCTCGATGTATGATGAAATTGACTTCTTGGCAACTTGAAAGTAAAATGACTCTCTTCGCGATGCATGATGAAATATACCTCTCTCCGTGATGAATAATGAAATGGATTTTTTTGGTAACTTGAAAGTAAAATAATTCTCTCCGCGATGCATGAGATGTGATGAATTTTTTGGGATTTGAGTGAGACAGAATTATTTATGTCTCGACTATTCTCTTGTAGATAAGACCTATAAAATTTTTCCAGCATCCATAGAAAATTTCTTAGTTTCAAAGTGAACTGATGTGTGTTGATTCTTCGATTGTCTGCTCCTCGTCTTGTCCTCCGATGAACCACTTTGATCTCTCACCTCTTGGTAGACAAAAGGTAGAAAAATATGCACTTTAAAGCAATATTAGACATGAGAGAAGATTGTTAGAAACAACAAATTTAGAAAAGGGGTTTTGAGAAAAAGTCATTACCAATTGTCATGTTACGTAAAGATTAGATGAACACGTTCGGCTTTTGACATAGATTCCTTGGTGTGCCGTGGTTGTCTCTGAATTCTCAATCAGGATGAGAATCCTTAAGATAACTTTCAGAGTTGTAACGATGCTAAGCGAGATTTTGAGGGCAACCTCAAAATTTCCGTCCTAGTTTAAATATCGTCAGGGATTGATAACTCATCAGAAGCACCTTGAGAATTTTTGAGATCGTTTCTCAAAAATTCTATCCCAGTTGAAGTTTTATCATATTTCGATTTATTGAAGATGGACCTCTTTGTCCAGAATTTTTGAGTTCCTCTCAAAAATTCTGTCCCAGTTTCCTTTATGGAGGTGTGACCGAGCCATTATGGAGCCTACGTATCCCGTTGGGGCAGGAATTAGGTCAAATGTAGTTCCCCTCTCGAGAGGTAGAGAAAAATATAAATTTTAAATAAAAAATGACCGAGGCCGACATAGGCAGCCTACGTATCTCATTCTTGAGAATTCAGGTCAAACGTAGTTCATTACATAGGGATAAATAAATTCAGTAACTAAATAATGCAATTACAAAGGAGAAAAAAGTAAAGGCGAACTCTAAATCTTCAAACATAATATCTCTTAACAACATCTGAATTGATTGGTCTTGGCCACTCTTGACAGTCCTTCTCCGATAAAATTAATGCTCCTCTTGATAGCACTTTGCGAACCATGTATGACCCTTGCCAATTTGGTGCAAACTTTCCTTTATACTCATCTTGATTGGGAAAGATACGTTTGAGAACCAATTGTCCGACCTTGAACATTTTAGGCCTTACTCTTTTATTGAAAGCACGAGTCATCCTCTGTTGATACAACTGACCATGAAAAATAGTTGCCATCCTCTTTTCATCGATTAAAGCCAAATATTTAATTCAATTATGAACCCAGCCTGCATTACTCAATTCAGCTTCTTGAATGATTCTCAATGATGGTATTTCCACTTCAGCAGGTATCATCATTTCTGTTCCATATACCAACAAGTACGGGGTTGCTCCAATTGATGTTCTGACAGTCGGTCGATATCCCAGTAAGGTATAAGGTAGCATTTCGTGCCATCTTCGGTGTCTGTCAGTCATTTTCCTTAAAATCTTCTCGATATTCTTGTTGGCGACTTCTATAGCTCCATTCATTTGAGGGCTATATGCTGTTGAATCCGATGAGTGATCTTGAATTGCTCATATATCTCTTTCATCAAGTTACTATTGAGATTTTCTCCATTATTGGTGATGATAGAATCTGGTATTCCAAACCAGCATATCAAATTGTTGCGCACAAAATTAGCTATCGCTCTCTTTGTCACGGATTTGTAGGAGACTTCCTCCACCCACTTGATAAAATAGTTAATGGCAACCAAAAATAAATCTCTGACCATTAGAGGTCATTGGCTCTATCGGACCGATAATATCCATGCCCCAAGCTATAAACGACCAAGGAGAACTGATAGCTTTGAGTTCATGAGAAGGGACACGAATCAAATCACCATGTATCTGACACTGATGGAATTTTTGCACAAATTTACAACTATCATATTCCACAGTCATCCAAAAATAACTGGCTCGAAGGATTTTTCTTGCTAGAGTGAGTCCATTCATATGAGTACCACAAACCCCGGCACGCACTTGTTCAACAAGCTTCATAGCTTCTGTGGTGTCAACACATCTAAGGAGACCTTGATCTGGGGTCCTCTTATAAATAATTTCCCCACTCGGAAAGAAATTGTTTGCCTTCCAACGCATAGCTCTCTTCTAATCGGAAGTAGCATTTTCAGGATAAGTTCTAGTCTTTAAATACTTCTTTATATCGAAATACCAAGGCTTTCCTTCTGGTTCTGTCTCGATATGAAAACAATGGGTTGGTTGCTCTCTCAAGTCTATCTCTAAAGGATTAATATACGTCATGTCCGGATGTTGAATCATCGAGGAAATGGTGGCAAAGGCATTGGGTGAACTTATTCTGTATCCTTGGCATGTACCTGAATGGGATCTTTCAAAATCTTTTACATAACCTTTGTACTACGTGCACATATGGTATGATCTTTGGGTTCTTCACAGCCCATTCTCGTTGAACCTGATAAATCAAAAAATTCGATTCTCCAATGACTAGCAACTCTTGAACATTCATGTCCATAGCCATCCTCAAGCCCAAAATGCAAGCTTCATACTTAGCCATGTTGCTAGTACAACGAAATCAAAGTTTCAAGGCCATCGGGTGATATTGCCTGGATTCTGATACTAAGACCGCTCTAATGCCAATTCACAGCTCCATCAAAGAACATTCACCAACCAGGGTATGCCTCGAAGATGTCTTCTCCTGCAAATAATATCTCTTCATCGAGAAAGTATGTTTTAAGTAGTTCATAATCATTGTTAATGGGATTTTTTGCAAGATGATCAACTAAAGCCTGTCCTTTGATTACTTTCTAAGTTACATACACGATGCCAAATTCGCTCAACAACATTTGCCACTTGGCTAGTCTTCCTATCCGGATTGCTTTTTGAAAGATATATCTCAATGGATCCATCTTCAAAATGAGGTATGTAGCATAGAAAGACAGATAGTGCCTCAACCTTTGAGCAACCCAAGTCAAAGTACAACAAGTCTTCTCCAAATAAGTATATCGAGCTTCATATGGAGCGAACTTCTTACTCAAATAGTAGATCACCCGCTCCTTCTTCCCGATTTCATCATACTGGTCCAACACACATCTGAATGCATTATCAGAGATCGAAAAATACAACAATAATGGACTTCCATCTCGTAGAGGTACCAGCACCGATGGATTAGACAAATAACTTTTGATAGTATAAAAAGTAGTCTGGCATTCTTCATTTCAGTTTGTCAATGCATCCTTTTTCAACATCCTGAAAATAGGTTCACAAATCAACGTAGATTGGGCTATGAACTAACTAATGTAATTTAATCTCCCCAAGAAACTCATGACTTCTTTCTTTGTGTTTGGAGGAGGCAAATCCTGAATTGCTTTAATCTTAGAAGGGTCGGGCTTTATACCTCTTTGACTGACTATGAATCCCAAAAACTTATCGACAGGCACTTCAAAAGCATATTCGGCAGGACTCAACTTCAGGATATATCGGCATAGGTGGTCAAAGAATTTCTTCAAATGAGTCAGATGATCCGAACTCTTGCGAGACTTGATGATAACAACATCCACGTACAACTCAATCTTTATGTGAATCATGTTATGGAAAAAAGCTGTCATGGCTCTCATATAAGTAGCTCTTGTGTTTTTGAGGCCAAATAACATCACTTGATAATGGTACATACCCTAGAGTATGATAAAAGTTATCTCTTCTGCATCTTCTTCATCCATTAAAATTTGGTGATATCCTGCAAAGCAATCCATGAATGATTGCATCTCATGCTTGGCATAATTGTCAATGAGAATGTAGATGTTCAGTAATGGAAAATCATCCTTGGGGTTGGCTTTGTTGAGATCTCTATAATCAACACAGATCCTGATCTTTTTGTCCCTTTTGGGCACTAGAACAATATTAGCCAACCAAGTGGGGTATTGCGTCACTTTTACCACCTTGGATTGTATCTGTTTGGTAACTTCTTCCTTGATTTTCAGACTCAAATCCGGCTTGAACTTCCGAGTATTTTGTTTCATTGAACTGTATTCTGGATTGATTGGGAACTTGTGAGAGACAATATCGATACTTAGACTTGGCATATCCTTATAGGACCAAGGAAACATGTCCATGTATTCCTTAGCAAGCTAGTGAGTTATCCCTTCTGAGCATCCTTCAAATGGACACCAATTCTGGTTTCCTTGACACATTGTTCATTTCTCACATTCACTGTCTTAGTCTCATCTAGATTAGGCTTCTCCCGATTCTCAAATTGTCTCAATTCCTGGGCAAGATGTTCGGGTACTATAGTTCTTTCATTGTATTCCTCAAGCTCATTATTATCTGCTTCATTCTGTTCATTCAACTTTTGACATGACATGACATGACATTGGTAGGTCTAAAATTATTTAAACTGAAATCATAAACAAACATAGTTAGATAAGAAATAATTGAAATAATAAGATGAATAGTAAGTGTGATTTGAAATAAATGGAGGCTTTCATTTAAAAGAAAGTGTAAACTTTGGCCATGACCATGGGTGAATCTGCCTTTTGAGATATTACGAGAGAAATTAAAACAAAATTAAACAAGGGTAAAACATCAAGGTAAAAGGTGGGTCGCGGCCACTTATTTTGAAAAATAAGTAATTTAGCGATTCTTCGTCAACCAAGACAAGCAGGGGATCAACAGCGAGGTGGATGCCTCTCTCAACTCTTGGTCATCCGGTTCTTCACCTCGAACACCTGATATTTGGGTTGTTTCATCATCATCAATTGCATCAATTTCTTCAAACAGGTCCCAGATCCCTCCCCAAAAACCATCGTCACCTATACATTCTCATATTGGAAATGACTAATAACAGTGCGGTATTGGCTGGGCCAAGGCTCGATCATCCTTTTGATTCTGCATCTCTCACTCATCTTCCTCCAAGATAGTGTATCCCAGGCCGAATCTTGAATATTTTGCTGGCAATAGAATAGGCTCGGTAATACTTGTAAGTGCTTTCCTAGCCCAAAATTGGGTTCGAACCCATTTCTCAATATCACTATGTCTATTATCTTATAAATAGTAGGCATAAGAGGTCCCGACGTCCAGTCATCTTCGGTGGCGTTCACTATTTCAACCATGTAGAAATCTGATCCTCTAGTGACATTATCGATGATGGGTGCATACACATTCGAATGGCTTCCCTCACCATAAATAACCATTTCACATTTATTCCAAATAAACTTCATCATTTGGTGGAGGGTAGAAGGCACAACTCCAGTCATATGGATCCAAGGTCTTCCTAACAATATGTTATAACTGGTAGCTATGTCCATCACTTGAAGTACGATATGAACTTAGCGGGTCCCACACAAATTGTTAGATTCATTGCTCCCAGTATATCTCCGATCACCGTCAAATACTCTCACATTAACTCGACTATGCTGGATTTTCTCCACAATCATAGTTCAATTATGTAACACCCTACATTTTACATATACTAATGCTATGTTAATGAATCATGTTATGGTTTGGTCAAGTTAGCCTCAATTCTTGGAAAGTGATTGAATCTCATGTTAATGGGCGATATGTGAGTCTAAATGCTTAAGAGGGTCGAGGGTATATATGTGTTGGTCCTAAATCAAGGATAAATCAACCTTAAATTAAGTAAGAAACAGAGGTTATTGTATGACTTAATAATTTAGTAGGTGAGTCACCTACTTCCTTAGCTTAAAATTGATAGCTAATCGGAGACGAGGCTCGACGTCGAATTTGTTCAAGTTCGATTATGAATAAATTCCTTGTTAAGGGTGTAACTTTGGCCTATGATTTCATATCATAAAGGGACCTTATTTTCAGTCCAAGAAGAGTTTAAAAATGTCCTAAGTACACTACAAACAACTTGGCCATTTGGACCCAAAACTAACTAAGAACAAAGTTGGAAATTGGCAGCCAAGGTCCATCATATTTGAGACCTAATTAAGCCCAATTTTGGAGGATAAGATGCTGAATTAGTAGACTATTAATGGGTGTCATTGTCAGGTCTAAAGTGGAGGACAAAGTTGGCCAAATTGATCTTTTAAAACGGATCAAGTGCAACACTAATTCATTTCACTAGGAAATAAAGTTTCAGCTTTCTTAAAGTATTTTGTCTTCTCTCTAATTCATTTCACCAAGCTACAAACACAATTCTCTAAGGATTATGAAGGTAATCCAAAAGTTATAAGGCAAAGGTAAGAAATTATAGTTGTGTATTTAGTATGATTTCTTCATAAACAAGAAGTATATGATAGTGTGTTATGCTAGAAAGTTGCTGGAAATATTGAACAACATGTGTCCAGAAAGTTGTTGTACACTTGCCTTTTATTTTAGTGACTTTTATATGGTTTGTGGGATGTATTATGAAGAGTATTTGATGTTCTTAACATGGTTTAAGTTATAGATATTGCTAGTATGGTTTTTTCATAAAAAAATAAGACGTATATGCTATTATGTTATGCTGTGAACGTTTCTTGTTATGAAAATTCCGGACAACATGTGTTCTAAGTATTGGTGTGAATGTTTCTTGTTGTTTAAGAAAATTTTCTCTTAATTGGTTGGATGAATAATGAAGTAAGACTTATGTTCTAACAATATATAGGTTGTTAGTCATGTAATTAAGCTGATGAACCTCTTTTACAATCTATAAAGATAAGTTGTGGTACAACATCGTAATTTCACTCTTAAAAGAAACTTGGGAGCTGAAAATTGTAATATATTGTTCCACAATTTTCACCTATTTTAGGATTATTTTTGGAATATTTTAAGACTAGTTTATGTGTAAAAATGTTGGATATAATTTTGGTGAAGTTAAAACAAGTATAGGAGTGTTGACGTCGAAGTGTGGTGAAAGGATGTAACGTTATGCCGCTTGTTTGTATGTTGTGAAGAATTGTTATGT
>JAOTQR010076771.1:0-12778 GCA_025774065.1 Solanum ossicruentum
ACTACCCATGCATCAATAGAATTTTAGAAATTATAATATTCAAAACTCCAAATTAAGTTAAGCAAAATCCATGTAGGTTTTATTGAAAATAGTTTTGGGTCTCTCGATTGGAAAGGATCTAGGCTCAACCCTCATATACATGAATCCTACTAGCACCAAGGAATAACACAAGAAATATCAACTCCTGGACCAATCAAATCACCCCACGCAGAACATCGGTCACCATATTGGCCTTACTTAGGGTCAACTAAGTCATAGGAGCAACAATAAAAGAGGACCTACTCACAATCACTAGTAATAGCCCACTCAACCCAAGAGTCTCCTAATACCCAAGGAAGTCAAGGTATAGGCTAACACCTAATCACCTTTATCTCACTAGGTTCCACCATAATATCCTCACTAGGCACCACACAACCTAGGAAGGCAACCTCTTACCACCAAAATCCCCATCTCTCCTACATAGCACCTAACCTTCTTCCTTGAACTTGTAATACTACCCTCAAATGATCCACATGCACTACCTAATTAGGGAATGAACCATATTATCATCACCAAAACGACCATAAACCTATTAGAATAGGGACTAATGATCTTACTCATGAGACTTGTAGGCATATTCGATGTACTAGTCAAACCAAAGGACACTACCCCAAAATTCAAAATATCGGAAAGGACATTCAAAGCCTCATCTACCACCAAAAAAAATTCTATAGACAAAACAACTCAGGTTCAACACCTCCATTTCTCACAAGATAACAAATCCAAACCCTTAGAGACCCAATTATACCCTAAGACAAGAAATGGACCTACCTCTTTTGCTACCAATTGACATCCTCCCACTTCATGACGAGTTCATTAGGGATTTAGGATCTAGCTCTACAAGTCCTACCATCCATGAAGACACTATATGCATGTACCCATTCTATCCCTATAATGACATCCGAATTCACCATGTCACCCCAACAAACCACAAAGCAAGGCCTCATGCAATACAAACCTGGATCAATACTTATGAATCTCTTAGCAACAATATACCTAACAAAATGATAGTTACCAAAGATCCACACCACATCTTGGGCATACAAGAAGCCTCACCATCAACCAAGAAGAATAGAGAAGAAATAGTGGCACACCGGGCCTAATAATGCATGCACATCAAAGCCAAGGAAACTTTAACTTACCAGCAATAGCATCGGGCACCTCCTCCCCTCTTGAGTCACTTGATCAACATAGCCACCATGGTCCAAATGCCGGCCACCCTCATACCCCATTAGAATAAATGGACAATCCATAAGCTTGTGGCCCACCTTACCACATCCAAAACAAGCATTAGTGTTCCTCCGACATGGGCCACCGTGGTTCTTTCCACACCTTTGACACTTGGGATTAGTCATCCCACCCATCAGCTTGTTTATCCTTATAGCATTTATAAGTACGATCCTTCTTTTTATGCCCTTCCTCACCACAATGGGAACAAGTATTGATGCCTTTCAAGCTTGGGCTTTTATGACCCCCTCTACAATTAGGACACACACCATTATGGGCCATACCACCAACATCTCTACATTTGAGACTTTGGAACTTACCTACATTACGGGCCCTCTTGGCTTTACTACCTCTGCTCTCACCATTAGAAGTCTCGGGAGCACCAACTTGATGATTGAGTTGAGTTGCCAATGTTGTCACCACTTTGGCCATTACCCATAGAGCATTTTGAACCTTTTTCTTCGATATATCACCATTTTGAGTAGCTTGATATCCTGAAATGTAATGGTTAGGGGTTAGCAATAAGCCCTAGGGGGCCTAACTCTATCGCACGACTTGGATTGTGAAGAAGCAAAACATTTCCTAAAATGCCTCATAGCCTTCTACTCATAGTTGTGGTACACAACACAACCATGAATAAGACTCTAATCGACGTGGTGTGTTGGACTCCAATGATCTATCAACCTAGTGCTCTGATACCAAGTTTGTCACAACATAAGCCTAGGGCCTAGACATGACACGATAAATGGGGAATCCGAAGTGAACCTCAATCAAGCTTCTCAAACTATCATTATACATCATTGGTCACAGAAGTATATAAAAGACATAAAATAAGCAAAAGAGGCAAAGGGGCTAAGAGGTAGGTTGCCAGAACATCAACATCAAAGTCAAGGAGTCATAGCTCATATCATAATTATGCAACTTGTCCAACAAACACCTCTAAATACATAGATAGAGCGGGGTCCAAGACAAAGTAATCGGGCTCACCCTCATAGTCAAAAAAGAACATAAGAAAGTGTCTCAATACATATATAATAGCAATCATAGACTAAGGTCCCCGAATAGAGGACTCACCAACAAGATTGGAATAGAACCGACTAGCCACGTGGAAGGGGAGGATCATCAACATGAGCACCCGTTCCTACATGATGCTTCATGTGGACAAGAGTATGCATTAGTATGTTTGAATGTACTAAGTATTTAGGAAGCAATGCTATAAGAAATCGACTTCATGATCAAAATGCATAGCAATAGGAAATGGGCATATTATAGCAAGATGACATGTATGAACAATGCATAAGTAAAACATGCTTAAGTAAACTCATGCTCAAATAAGATGCCATATGTGAAAAATAGACCAAGCTAGATTTTCAATGTATAAACCCCTTGAGGTTAGTGATGATGCCACCCAATCACTTAGGTGGTGAAATACTAACCCTTCACTTGGTTAGTGATAATGCCATCCCATCACCTAGGTGGAGAAGTTCTAACCCTTCGCTCAGTTGGTGATAGTGCTGCCTTATCACCTTGGTGGAGAAGTACTAACTCTTCTCTCAGTTGGTGATAATACCGCCCCAGCACCTAGGTGGAGAAGTACTAACCCTTCCCTTAATTAATGAGTACTAACCCCCACTCGGTTAGTGATTATGCCACCACATCACTAGGTGGAGAAGTACTAACCCTTCCTTCAGTTAATGTGTACAAACCCTTATCTCGGCTATCTATGTTCTTAGACCCCCCAGATTGGGCATGGTCTAATGCAACACTTTATATAGAATTCATTATGAATATAATCTCAATTCATCATCATAACATCAATCAGATCATATCTTATACTTTGGACCTTCAATTCCTTAAGAAACCATATCCGGACATTTTATCAAACACCTTGGGGGTATATAATGGAGGTTAAAGACCATGCAATATAGAAGAAATCATGCAAGAAAATCTACTGTAAAACCATCAATCAACACCTTGCAACACTCCCGAGAAATTCACATCAAAACCCCTCATCAAATCCAACATTAGATCCAAGATCTAGAGCTCAAAACATGCTAAAACAACCATACTTCCAAGAACATAAATCACTATGTAGTAAATTCCTCAATATACAAGACGCACATGTAAAATCCACTTAAATCATACAATATTAGTAAAAAAAGGGTTTAGGCACCATGGGTGGAAGGATCCAATGGTTCAACACCACATTCCTTGACTTTGGAGAACCCTTGAAGAAGATTGAAAATGGAGATTTGAACCTTGAGTGAGATCCTTGATGAAATCCTTAAGATTGGTCTTGAGTTTGGGACTTAAATTTTAGGAGCACATATTTGGCTAAGTGTCTTGGTGAGTACTGGGGAATGTTTTGGGTGATATGAGGGTGAATCAGGCTAAGTATAGGTTAAAAGATGTTTGGTAACACTTAGGCCCAAGATTTAAGTGTCTTGGACTGAGACAATAAAACTGGGTAAAATTAACACTGCTCCGCTATAGAGGCGCATCGCGGAGCTATCGCAGATGCCTCTGGAAATTGATTTTTTTGAAATACTGAATTGTAATTTGATGGCTCTAAAATCAGGATTAGACCGTATTCCCCCTAATTTTGACCTTCTGAACATAAATATGGAGTCATATTTTTGAAAACGTGCATGGATTTTAAGATATATGAAAATTAAAATTTTGAACATTCCAAGGCACGTGTTTAGGCACTTTTTGGGGTCATTTCAAATATTTTAAAGAAAAGCATCAACCAATTCCTATTTGGGCTAGATTACCAAACTCCTCCAAATGGATTGAACTAACCCTCCAAAAATATGCTCGAACATATGCCTCGGAAGTGTCCAAAATCATAATTTTCATATATCTCAAAATTCGTGCATGATATCGAGAATACAACTTCATATTCATGATCAGGAGGTCAAATTGAGTGGGAAATGCATTCAACCTAGATTTTAGACCAAACAAATCACAATTTATTTTCCCCAAAATTTCCATTCCCAGAATCAATCCACAACGGTGCTGCGAGGTGCAACCATCGCGAGCCTGTGTAAATTTTGCCTCCGTAATAGGTTCTTGTTATGGACCAGACATGGACTTGTGTATTTTATTGTCAGTGGTTTTTCAAATCTCGGTCCAAGGCTTTTGGGCCTTGGGCCTAAGCCTTCCAATGCATGAAAATACCTATACTTAGCCATGTTTTACCCTCATATCATTCAAGACATTCCCAAATACTCTCTCAAACACGTAGATAATATTGCATCTCAAAATTCAAGTTTCTAAATCTCTTTCGGATCTCAAGGAATTCATCCAAGCTTCATAACTCCTTTCAAATCTTCTTCAAGGAATTCTCCAAAGCTAAGGTATGCGGGTTTCAACCATTGGGTCCTCCCACCCATGGTGCCTAAACTTCCTTTTTACCAAAATTGCATGATTTAAAGTTGATTTACTCATTCACCTTACTTATTATGAATTTCACTGTATAATATGTTGGGATTTCATAAAAATGTGATTGTTTTAACATATTTTGAATTATGAATGCAAGATCTATTATGAGATTTGATGAAGGATTTTGATGTATATTGCTTGAGGATGTTATCAAATACCTATTGGTCATTTTACACTGAATTTTCTAACATGATTCTACTCTTGATTTGCATGGTATTACACTAGCATTACACACATGCCAAGTATTTGATAAAATGTCCGGTTATGATTTCTGGAGGAATTGAAGGTCCAATGTATGTCTTATGAGTTGAACGACTTTATGATGATAAAAGGAATGCATGTATATGATATTCTCCTATATAGGGTTGAAAATTGACCATACCCTACTCGGGGGGTTAAGAGCCTGGGTAACCATATCGAGGGGTTTGTACCTTGATGTCCGATTATGATTTCTGGAGGAATTGAAGGTTTAATGTATGTCTTATGAGTTTAATGACTTTATGATAATGAAAGGTATATATGTATATGATATTCTCCTATATAGGGTTGGAAATTGACCATGCCCTACTCGGGGGGTTAACAGCCTAGGTAACCATGTCGAGGGGTTTGTACCTTGATAACCAATCAAGGAGTTTGTACCTTGATAACTGGGTTGAGGGATTTGTTTCTCAATCACCAGGGGTGGTAAGGTGCAATGATCCACCAACCAATCAAGGGGTTTGTACCTTGATAAACTATGAATTCAGTAATGATGCTCTCTTCACATGTATTATGTTCTATATAAGAATGATTTTACTTCAAGCATCATCTATACATGCCATATTGCTATATGCTTACTCATTGCCTATGTTATGCATTTTGTTTATGGTGCTTATCACTTGTTGCATTGCATCCTACATACTTAGTACATTCAAACGTACTAACGCATACTCTATGCCTACATGATGTTGCCATGTAGGAACTGGAGTCCCACTTGAGCATCTCCCTCTACGTGGCTAGTAAGAATTCTCTTAAGCTAGATGGTGAGTCCTCTATTTTGGGGACACTATCTATGGTTTTATGCTATGGACTAAGACTATCTTTCTGTTATATATGTATTAACTATGAGGGTGAGCCGGGTTGCTTGTCTTGGCCACTGCTCTTATCTATATAGTAGAGGTGTTGTTGGACATGTTATGTATTGAGCCTTGATCCTTTGTTTTGATGCTTATGTTATGAAAGTAGTCCTTTAGCCCTTTTTCCTCATTTCTACTCTTATTATGTTGTTTAATTGGTTTTGCAATCAAGGATGTGTAATGATATGTTACGAGGCTTGGTTGGGGTCCTTTCGGGTTCCCTATTCACCCAATCATGTCAAGTCCTTAGGCTTGGGTCATGATAAGACTTGGTGTCAGAGCACTAGGTTGTTAATGGTCCTTTGTATCCAACACACCTTGTCGATTAGAGTCTTGTTCATGGTTGTGTTGTGCAGCACAACTATGAGCAAGAGGCTATGTGGTACTTTAGGAAATGTTTTCCTTCTTCATATTCTAAGTCATGCTATAGAGTTTAAGTAAGATTTTCCCCCCTCCAATGATTGTTCTTTGTTATGCTAGATCATGCCTAACAGAAGAGGAAGGAGAGCCCGCACTCCCAAGGAACAACTGACTTATGGTGAGCTCCGGGATACTCTCACATTGCTAGCACAAGTTGTGGCTAATCAAGCCAACCAAGGGGCCCAAGCCCCTCATACTCCTATACCGGCATCTCGGGTGTGAGACTTCATGAGGATGAACCCACCAGAATTCTATGGGTCTATGGGTCTAAGGATGAACCCTCAAGAGGTCATTGATGAGGTCTAACAAGGTATTGGCAATCATGGGTGTTCGATCGTAAGAGAAAGCAGAGTTGACAACATACTAACTCAAAGGGGTAACATAAATATGGTTTAACCAATGGAAGGAGGAGAAGGTAATCGATAATGTGGTGCTTCGGGAGGAATTCAATGCGACTTTTTTTTAATTGGTTCTTCCTTTTTGAGCTTAGGGTGCAAAGATTATGGAGTTTATAAATTTGAGAAAAGGTCCTATGAGTGTGAGGGAGTATGCCATAAAGTTTAATTAACTCTCTAAATATGTTCCCCACTTGGTTACCGACCCAAGGTCTAGAATGAACATGTTCATGATGGGTGTATCCGATTTGGCGAGTGAGAAATGCCAGTCCGCTATGTTGGTAAGTGACATGGATTTGTCTCATTTGATGACCTATGCCGAACAAATGGAGGAGGAAATGTTGAGGAAGAGGAGGAGTAATGACACTAAGAGGGCCAGTTTTGAGGGAACGTTCCAAAGTCGAAAGGGTGGATGGTTCTATAAAGGCCAAGGGTTTTCTCAAGTTTCTAATATTGGGTTTGCCAATAATTTCACAAGTGCCCAAGGTGTTGGTGGTGTAGTTCCTAATGATGTGTGTGTGAAATTTGGTATGGCTCATGGGGGCCTATCTTTGAAAGATACTAGTGCATGTTACTATTGTAGGGAAGTGGGTTACAAAAAGATTGATTTTCCTCGTAACCGCAATAGGGGTAAGGAGGTTCATCCACAAGGAGGATATGCAATTCCTTTGGGAAGAGGTGGCCAACAAGGTGGTGCCCCGAGGGACAATCGGTTTTATGCACTCCAACGGAGGCAAGGGGTTGAGGAGGTCCTCGATGTCATCACCGATATATTAAAAGTCTTTCATTTTGATGTGTATGCATTGATTGATCTGGGTACCACTCATTCTTTTGTAACCCCCTTTGTTGCCAAAAAGTTTCATGTTGAGCCCGAATGGTTGTGTGAGTCTTATGAGGTGTCTACTCCAATTGGTGCATTTATTGTTGCTAGAAAGGTCTACAAAAATTGTCCCATTTGCATCTTGCATAAGATATTGCCTTGTGATCTTGTTGAGTTGGATATGGATGATTTTGATGTCATTCTTTGGATTGATTGGTTGCATTCATACTATGCCTCTATTAATTGTAGAACCCATAGGGTCAAAAATTGCAATTCCTAAGTGAATCCATTCTGGAGCGGGCGAGTCATAATGTGGTGGTCAAGGGTAGGTTCATCTCTTGCATTAAAGCTCGTAAGTTAATCTCTAAGGGATGTCTCTATCATCTTGTGAGGGTAAGGGATATGGAGTCCAAAGTCCCTTCTATAGTGTCGGTTCCGGTTGTAAACGAGTTCCAAGATGTCTTCCCAAATGACCTTCCCGGTGTTCCTCCCCAAAGGGAGATAGATTTTGGTATAGATCTCCTTCCCGATACTCAACCCATTTCTATTCCCCCTTAACGTATGGCCCCAATGGAGTTAAGCGTGTTGAAGGAGCAATTGAGGGATTTGTTGAAGAATGGTTTCATGAGGCCTAGCCAATCACCTTGGGGTGCTCTGGTGTTGTTTGTAAAGAAGAAGGATGGGTCTCTTAGAATGTGTATTGACTATCGATAACTTAATAGGGTCACCATCAAGAATAAGTATTCGCGTCCAAGAATTGATGATTTGTTTGACCAATTTTCAGGGGCTAGCCAGTTCTCTATGATTGACCTTCGGTCCGGGTACCATCAAGTGAAGGTGAGGGAGGGTGATATTCCCAAGATGGCTTTCCAAACTAGGTATGGGCACTATGAGTTTGTTGTGATATCCTTTGGGTTGACCAATGCACCGGCCATCTTCATGGATCTTATGAATAGGGTCTTCAAATCCTACCTTGATTCATTTTTTATGGTCTTCATTGATGATATTTTAATCTATTCACATAGTGAAGAGGAGCATATGGGTCATTTGAGGGTAGTGCTACAAATATTGAGGGAAGAGGAGTTATATTCCAAGTATGAAAATTGTGATTTTGGTTAAAAGAGGTTGTTGTTCTAGGTCATATGGTGTTGGGGGACGGTATTAAGATGGATCCTAAAATGACAGATGTGATTAGAAATTGGCCTAGACCATTGATCCCATTGGATATTAGGTTCTTCAGGGGCTTAGCGGGTTACTATCGGAAGTTCATGAATGGCTTCTTTTCTATTGCTTCTTCTATGACAAAGTTGACTCAAAAGAAAGCTAAATTTGTGTGGATCGATGAGTGTGAAAAGAGTTTCCAAACATTGAAAGATAAGCTTGTGTTTGCTCCTATATTGTCATTGCCAGAAGGGCTAGAAGGATTTGTTGTGTATTGTTATGCTTCTAGAGTTGGTTTGGGTTGTGTTCTAATGCAAAATAGTAAGGTGATAGCCTACGCTTTAAGACAACTTAAAGTGCATGAAAAGAATTATCCTACCCATGATCTTGAGTTAGCCACCATAGTCTTTTCTTTGAATATTTGGCATCACTATTTGTATGGGGTGCATGTTGATGTGTTCACCGATCATAAGAGTCTCCAATATGTCTACATATAAAAAGATCTCAACTTGAGACAAACAAGGTGGCTAGAACTTCTTAAGGACTATGACATGAGTGTACATTATCATCCCGGCAAGGCTAATGTGGTGGCCGATGCTTTGAGTAGGGTGTCTATGGGTGGCCTAGCTCATGTTGATGATGGTGGCATAGGGGTAGCCATGGAGGTCCATCAGTTGGCTAGATTGAGAGTTAGGTTGGAAGATGTTGACAATGGTGGTATTGTGATTGTTGATGGTTCAAAATCATCATTGGTTGAGGAGGTGAAAGCTAAGCAAGATCTTAACCCCGCTTTGTTGGAATTGAAGGCATTGGTAAAATATGGTAAGGTGGGGGTTTTCTCCCAAGGAGAAGATGGTGCCCTTAGATACCAAGGTAGGTTATGTGTGCCTTGTGTTGATGTCCTAACAAAAAGATTCTTGATCAGGCTCATGGTTCTTCCTATTCTATTCACCCTGGTTCTACTAAGATGTATAGAGACTTGAGAGAGGTGTATTGGTGGGGAGGCATGAAAAGGGACATTGCCAAACTTGTTTCCGGTTGTCGTAGTTGCCAACAAGTCAAAGCCGAGCACCAAAGGCTGGGTGGCCTAGCATGAGATATAGAGATTCCTAGATGGAAGTAGGAGGAGATTAATATGGATTTTGTGGTTCGATTTCCCAAGACTAGAAAGGGTTTTGATTCCATTTGCATTGTGGTTGATCTGATGACGAAGTCGGCTCACTTTCTACCACTTAAGACCTTATATGGGGCTGGAAATTATGCTATATTGTACATTCATGACTTGGTGAGGTTGCATGGGGTTCCTTTGTCAATCATATCAGATCATGGTGATCAATTTACTTCACATTTTTGGAGGTCCTTTCAAAGTGGTCTTGCTACAAGAGTTCAACTTAGTATGGCCTTTCACCCTCAAACGGATGGCTAAGCCGAAAGAACTATCCAAACACTTGTGGATACGCTTAGGTCTTGTGTATTGGAGCTTAAGGGTAGTTGGGATGATCATCTTCCATTGATTGAGTTTGCCTATAACAATAGCTATCATTCTAGCATTAGTATGACTCCTTTTGAGGCTCTCTATGGTAGACGTTGTAGATCCTCGGTTGGGTAGTTTGAGCATAAAGGGGGTTTTGTTGGGACCAGATCTGGTTATGGAAGCTCTTGAAAAGGTTAGGATGATTAGAGAAAGGTTGGAGACAACCCAAAGTCGCCAAAAGTCCTATGTTGATTTTAGGAGAAAGGATCTTGAATTCAAAGTTAGTGATTGGGTCTATTTGAAGATTTCACCCATGAAGGGTGTGGTTCAATTTGGTAAGAAGGGAAACTTGATTCCAAGATATGTGGGTCCTTATAGGGTGATGACGAGGATTGGTAAGGTGTCTTATGAGTTGGAGTTTCCTAGTGAAATGAATTTGGTTCATCTGGTGTTTCATGTGTCTATGTTGAAGAAGTGTGTGGGTGATCCGAATGCTATTGTTTCAATGGATGTTATAGGTGTAGTTGAAGACAACTTAACTTATGAGGAGGTTCTAGTAGAGATCTTGGATAGACAAGTGAAGAGGCTAAGGAACAAGGACGTTGCTTCTGTTAAGGTCATTTGGAGGAATCAACAAGTTGAAAGTGCTACATGGGAAGCCGAAGCGGACGTGCAAAAGCGATATCCTCATCTATTCCACTTCATTCAAGCCTAAGGTACTAACTCTAAGTCCCCTATTTGATTTCAAGTCTAAGTTTAACGCATGATATTTGCATGCATTCATGTTTATGTTGACAAAGTTCACGATGATTTTACACTTATGTTGAGATTTTTGAAATGATGTTTAAGTGCATTGTAGCATCCTTATTTGGGCTAAATTTGTCATGTTTACGTCTCTTGTATACCTTTCTTTGACATTCGAGGATGAATGTTCCCAAGGGGGAGATATTGAAACTACCCAAAAAATGCCCAAAAATATGCCTCGGAAGTGTCTGAAATCATAATTTTTATATATCTCAAAATTCGTGCATGATATTAAGAATCAGACCTCATATTCATGATCAAGGGGCCAAATTTAGTGGGAAATAGGTCTAACCTGATTTTAGATCAAACTAATAGCAATTTCTTTTTCCCAAAATTTTGATTTCTAAAATCGATCCGCGATAGTGCCACGACTCTTAGCTGTCGCAGACTTGTGTAAATTTTGCCTCCGTGACAGGTTTGCGTCGCAAACTAGAGGTGGACCATTATCAATGATTCTTTTTATCTCAGTCCAAGGATTTTGGGCATTGGGCCAAAGCCTTCCCATGCATGAAAATACTTATACTTAGCTATATTTTACCCTCATATCATTCAATACATTCTCAAATACTCTATGAAATACTTAGACAATATTTCATCTCAAAATTCAAGTGTCCAAATCTTTTTTGGATGTTAAGGAATTCATCCAAGCTTCAAGTCTCCTTTCAAATCTTCTCCAAGGAATTCTCCAAAGCTAAGGTATGTGGTTTTCAATAATCGGGTCCTTTCACCCATGGTTCCCAAGCTTCCTCTTTACCTAAATTGAATGATTTAAAGTTTATTTACTCATGGGCCTTGTTATGAATTTCACTGCACACTATGTTGGGGTTTCATGAAATTGTGATTGTTTTAACATATTTTGAACTATGAATCTAAGATCTGTTATGGGATTTGATGAAGGATTTTGATATATATTGCTTTAGGATGTTAATAAGTATCTACTAATGGTTTACACTGAATTTTCTAGCATGATTCCGCTCTTAATTTGCATGATTTTCCACTAGCATTACTCACCCGCCAAGTGTTTGATAAAATATCCGATTATGGTTTTTTGAGGAAGTGAAGGTCCAATACATGTCTTATGAGTTGAATGAGTTTATGAAGATGAAAGGAATGCATGTATATGACATTCTCCTATATAGTTTTGGAAATTGACTATGCCCTACTCGAGGGGTTAAGAGCCTGGGTAGCCATATCATGTGGTTTGTACCTTGATCACCAATCAAAGGGTTTGTACCTTGATAACCGGGTTGAGGGATTTGTTTTTCAATCACCAGGGCTGGTAGGTTGTGAGTATCCACCAACCAATCAAAGGGTTTGTACCTTGATAACCAAGTTGAGGGGTTTGTTCATCAATCCCCAGTGGTGATAGGGTGCGACGATCCACCAACTAATCAAGGGGTTTGTACCTTGATAAACTATGAGTTCACTAATGATGGTCTCTTCTTACACATGTATTATGTTCTATATAAGCATGATTTTACTTCAAGCATCATTCATACATGCCATATTGCTATATGCTTACTTATTGCCTATGTTATGCATTTTGTTTATGGTGCTTATCACTTGTTGCATTGCATCCTACATACTTAGTACATTCAGACGTACTAACACATACTCTATACATTCATGATGTCACCATGTAGGATCGGGACAGGCCCCGCCTCAACAAACTATTCCATAAAAACATATAAGTTCTAGACATGCACAAAAGCCCCGAAGCAACCTGGAGCTTGATGACAACAGCTGAATATCCTGTACTCATACTGGGGAGATCTAGTAGCATTTGTACCTGCAGTATGAAATGCAGGTCCCCCGTAAGGGACGTCAGTACGAGATAATGTACTGAGTATGTAAGGCAGGAAATAT
The DNA here is from genome assembly GCA_025774065.1 of Solanum ossicruentum. Taxonomy (NCBI): domain Eukaryota; kingdom Viridiplantae; phylum Streptophyta; class Magnoliopsida; order Solanales; family Solanaceae; genus Solanum; species Solanum ossicruentum. The sequence continues at coordinate 12,766 of JAOTQR010076771.1, forward strand.
TGTACATAAAGTA
>JAOTQR010076772.1:3745-21051 GCA_025774065.1 Solanum ossicruentum
AAGATCGTGGATGATGCCTTAGTAGAGATCTTCCACCGAGCCTTTGACTAGAATAGACAAGAATGTGCTGACACCATCATGGGTGGTGTATTTTTAGATCAGCCATTTTCAAGGATTGCTGAGAAGCTGGAAAAGGTGGTCAAGACAAATCGTACATGGGGAACTAGGGATAAGCCGACTGCAAGGAGCTCATGTGCAGTCAATACTAATTCAGCATAAGAAAAAATAAATTAGGAGATTATATATGAACTTGCCCACATTAGTACTAGTGTGGAGTTGTTGATGAAGTAGAACCAAGAATGTGTTGATGCAGTTGCTCATCATCCTTCATGAGCACCCATGTACGAAGAGCCTTATTATGAGTTGGACAATTTCTTCATCCCTAATCAGATGGGGGGATCTCAGACCAACGCCAAGGGTTCGATCAGGACTATGGGTGCTAAGGTCAATGAAACAAAGGTCGAAACTATAAGAAGGATGGCACCTTCAAAAACAGTAAATGAGGAGGTTGTTACTGTGACAGAAATATTGACCACGATAGATATGCTAATTTAGGACGCAAAGATAGTTACAAGAATGGTCTCTAAGTGTGATGAGTGCATGGATTGCGTTGATTTCTTACTCTTTTCTTATGATCTCGTGTTGTTAATCCTACAACTTGAGGCTAATTATGCTTTGAATGGTGTATGTCACAGGTACTTATGGTTTAGATTTGGCTTTGCTAAAGAGAATCCAAGATTGGAACTAAAAGAAGTTGAAATGTACAAAATGGTACCTGCCAGCAGATACACTCTGCGAACATGGCCTTCAGGCTCGCGACCGTGGAGTCATAACATGTAGAGAAGAGCGAACATGCTAGTCATAGGCACAAATGTGAAGCTTCTGGAGACACAATCACCATTATTGCGAAATGTTGAGTGCGATAGAAGAATGTTATAGTGACCAACATCGAGATAGTTTTTGAATTTCACCATTTTCAGTCCCAAAATCACATATACATGCATTCCTAACACTCGTTCTTCATCAATTAATAGAGAAAGATGAATTCTTGCAGAAGAAGAACACACCTAGTGTAGATTTCAGTTTAGGGTGAGGAATTAGAGTGAGTTTTCTACAAATTCATGAGTAGATTGAAGAGTATTGGCTTCACTTGTATTATCATTCACTTACTCATTCTTTCCTTTATCTTGAATGCTAAATTTAAGATTTAATTGTAGGTTGGTTGTTCATTAGTATATTAATTATTTCTCTTGCTTTCATATTTAGTTGATGATTTTACTTATATTGCTTTAATTACTTGAATTGATTTGTGGGTTATTGCATATTTTCTTGTATAACTTAGAATAGATGTAGGACCTTAAGTCTAGCTTAGTTCTTCAATTATTACTCTAGCAGGTGTAGTTGAGGGGAAGATTACATGATAGTCGTGGGTTTATAAGTTGAGATCCTCAAAATGGATGAAAAGACCCCAAAAAGAGCGCGAAAATACGCCTCGAAACTGCCCAAAATCATAATTTTCATATATCTCAAAATATGTGCGTGATATAAAATATCTGACTCCATATTCTTGTTTAGGGGATAAAAATTTGGGGTGGGAAGGGTCTAACCCCGATTTTAGAGCAAACGAATAGCAATTCCAATTTTTCAAAATTTGATTTCAACAATCGATTTGCAACAAGCCCGCAACGTGCAACTGTCGTAGACCAGTGTAAATTTGGCATCCATGATAGGTCCGCATCGTAGACCAAATGCGGAACTATGTATTTTATTTCCAGTGATTTTTATCTTGGTCAAAGACTTTTGGGTCTTGGGCCTAAGTGTTCCCAAACATATATTTACCTATAATTAGCCACATTTCACCCTCTATCATCACAAAAAATTCCCCAACACTCACTAAAACACTTAATCTTATATTTCTCTCAAAGGTCAAGTGCCAAAACCCTCTCCGGATCTTAAGGATTTCAACCAAGCTTCAAGCTTCCATTTCCAATCTTCTTCAAAGTTTCTCCAAAAGCTAAGGTATGTAGTTTTCTTTCATAGATTCTTTTCACCCATGATATCCAAGCCTACTTTTACTCAAATTGCATGATTTAAAGTTGATTTACAAATGGATCTTGCATATTATGAAATTCACTGCACACTATATTAAAGTTATATAGAGTTGTGACTATTTTGCTATGTTTTGATCTATAAATCGTGGACCTATTGTAAGATTTGATGAGGGATTTTGATGCATATTAATTGAGGATATTGCAAGCTGTTGATTGATGGTTTTACAATAAATTTTCTTGCATCATTTCATCTCTATATTTCATGGTTTTGTACTAGCATTACACACCCACCAAGTGTTTCATAAAATTTAAGCTAGGGTTCCTTGAGGAATTGAAAGTCTAATACATGTCTTATGAGTTGAATGGTGTTATGATGATTATATGATGACTTCACGATGATGATAGGGATGTCTATATGAGTTGTTTCATTGGAAGGTACCTATGGGGTTTCATGTAGATTGTTGGGCTCTTATGTTTGTTGTGTTCTTGGTAAAATGAGGAGTTCTTTCTTGATGATTGAAATGTAATGGTTTGATGAGCTACTTCTATGGTTCCTACCAAAAAGGCCATATCGTAAGGTAGAATTGCTAATTATGGCTATCGAAAAGATTATATCATAAAGTATGGACATCCCACTGAAAAGGCCATATCTTAAGGTAGAAAGACTAAAGATTCCAACCAAAAATATCATATCGTAAGGTGTGTACATTATATTAGAAAGGCCATGCTATAAGATAGAATAAATAACAATTCCTACCCAAAAGATGATATCGTAAAGTATTGGACGTCTTATACTACCTACCAAAAAGATTATGCCATACGGTTGGGGTAATGATAACACTATCCAAAAAAGTTATACCGCAACGTGAGTAGGGGTCATTTGGGTTATTTCATGAAGATCGGTACAAAGGGGTTTGAGTATACTTCCCATCATGAGTTTATATCCCTTGATTATGATCTACTAACATGTTTTACCTTAAGCATTAATCATACATGGCATATTGACGTTATACCTATTCTTTGCTTATGATTATGCATTTTGGTTATGTTGCCTATCCCTTTCTAGCATTGCATCCCACATACTTAGTACATTCAAATATACTAATGCATACTCTCTGCCTACATGATGTCACCATGTACGAATCGGAGCCCCATTTGAGCATCCTCCTCCACGTGGTTAGTACGACATCGCTCAAGCTTGTTGGTGAGTCCTCCATGCCAAGGATGTTACTTGTGATATCTTGCTATGTATCAAGACTTTCTCTCTTTTGATTATATTTTGACTATGAGGGTGAGCCCGATTGCTTTGTCTTGGCCTCCGCTCTTATCTTTATATAGTAGAGGTGTTGTTGGACATATACTGTACCTATGCTATGAGCCTTGACTCTATTGACTCTTGTGGCTTATGATATGAAAGGTGTTCCTTTAGTCCCAATTTTCCCCTTGCTTATGCATATCTTTTATGGTCATTTTAATGGCTTATGCGACCAAGAGTGCGTAATGATCTACTATGAGGCTTGTTGGGGTTCCTTCGGGTTCCCTATTTGCTAGACACATCTAGGCCTTAGGTTTTAGGTTGTTAGATCCTCGGAGTCCAACATACCATGTCGATTAGAGTCTTATCATGGTTGTGTTGTGCAGCACGACTATGAGTAGGAGGCTATGAGACATTTTAGGAAATGTTTCCCTTCTTCATGGTCAACATTGTGCTATAGAGTTGAAGTAGGGTTGTTTTCCCCCTAACTATTGTTCTTTGCTATGCTAGATAAGGCCTAACACAAGAGAAAGAAGGGTCCGCGCTCCTGAAGAGCAACTGACCAATGGGGAGCTTCGGATGGTCTCACCTTACTTGCACACATTGTGGCTAATCAAGCTAGTCAAGGGGCCCAAGCCCCTCATGCTCCTACATCAGCCTCTTGGGTGAGAGACTTCATGACGATGAACCCACCGGAGTTCTATTGGTCAAAGGTGGATGAGGACCCACAAGTGTTTATTGATGAGACCTATAAGGTATTGAACATCATGCGTATTATATCGAAAGATAATGCAGAGTTGGCGGCCTACAACTTAAAGGGGTAGCACAGATATGGTACAATGAATGGAAAGAGGAGAAGGGAATCAACAATGTGGTGGTTTGGGAGGAGTTCAAGGCGACTTTCCTTAGTCGATTATTCCCTCTTGAGCTTAGGAAAGCCAAATTAGGGAATTCATAAATTTGAGACAACGACCAATGAGTGTAAAGGAGTATGGCCTCAAGTTCAACATACTCTCTAAGTATGCTCCTCACTTGGTTACTGACCCAAGGGCTAGATTGAACAAGTTCGTGATGGGCGTCTCTGATTTAGTGAATGAAGAATGTCGGTCCACTATGTTGATTAGAGACATGGATTTGTCCCGCTTGATGGCTTATACTGAGCAAATAGAGGGGGAGAATTTGAGGAAAAGGAGGAGTAATGAGGCCAAGAGGGTCTGATTGGATGGTGGCTTCCAAGTTCTAGAGTCCGATGGTGCTCCAAGCATAGGGGTTGGGTGCCAAACCCAAGGCCTCAAGGAGATGATGGGGTGACTCATTCTAGATGACCAAAATATGGAAGGAAACATGGTGGTACATGTTGTAGGAACACAGACGCATGCTTTGGGTTTGGTGAAATGGGCCACAAAATCCCGGTTTGCCCATATGTCCAAAACAAGGGTAAAGCTGGTGATGTTGATCAAGGAGGTGCTCCAAAATATAATCAGTTCTATGCTTTCCAAAGAAGGCAAGGAGAGGATTTGGTTCCCGATGATGCTACCAGTAAGTTAGAGGTTTTCTTTGATTTTATTGTGCATGCTTTGATGCTCCGGGAGTCATTATTTCTTTCAACTATTCCTTATTGCTAGTAAAATTCATTTATCTCAGACTATTGATGCTAGAACGGCTTGTAAGGTTTGCTCCATGTTCTTCTTGCATAATGTCTTATCTTGTGATCTTGGTTGAATTTTGGTTTGTTGGATTATATGTCTTGAGGTGGTGAGGCTACATGTATATCATGCTCCCAAAGAGTGTAAGACCCATAAGGTTGTGATAGGATGGTTGAGAATGGTCAATTTATTTAGTCAACTACCATGGGATAGTCACTTCTCTAAGCTTGATCTTTGTTTCAAGTTTTGTCTCTCTGTGAGGATGAGGGCACGTTATAATCCTAGGTGTTTTTTCTGACTAGGTTGAGCATTTTAGTATTGTTAGAGTGGTTGGGTTGACATATTCCCTAGTTATGTTTATGGTTTCATGAATAGGGTCTTAAAACCCTACCTTGACATGTGTTCTGGTGCTCTCTAGTGGTGATGCATTGATTTATTTAGAGATTGTGAATCTTTTAGGGGTAATGTGCAAGTCTTCGATAATGGGAGGTTGTTTGCTAAATATGATAGGTCAGAATGCAATATAACAAGAAGGTAGTTAGAATTCTTTAAGGATTAAGTGTGCATTATTTTCCCCGATAAGGCTAGTGTTGTCGTTGATGCTCTAAGTATCCTAGCATGTGTTGATGATGGTGGCAAAGAGGTGACTTAAGGGGTCCATTTTTTGGCTAGATTGAGGGATTAGGTTGGAGGAAGTTGAGCATGGTGGTGAAGTATTCTTGATGGTTCCAAATCTTCTTTGGTTGCAAAGGTCTAGGTTAAGAAAGGTCTTGATTATGTCATTTTAAGGTTGGAAGTTTTGGGTTAAAGAGACGATAGAGTTGAGGTTGTCTCCCAAGGGGGAGATGGCAGTGATGTGCTGTCAAATTACAACACATTTGATGCCTAATACAAAAGATTTCGTGAGTTCTAAAAGCGACTTTTTAGTGTTTTGATGTGTTTTTGTGTTAATGTTATGGAAAAGTTCGGTTGGCATGTTTTGAAGAAAAGTTGCAGATTTTACTGATGTATAGGCCATACGAACCCACCTACGATTCGTAGGTCATACTAAGAGTCGCAGCTTGTGTTGCAGTAGGAACCAGAGACCAAAACTCAGAAATCTTCCAAGTGAAGGTCAATCCTACGAGCCCAGCCCATGAGTCATAAGACACTCTACGACTCGTACAAGTGGACTCATAGCGAGAATCAAAGAGCCAAAATGTTGGACCAAAATCTCAAGACCAAGAATACGAGATCAACATACGAGTCATAGCCCAAGCAACGACTCATACCTATGGGTCATACCAGTTCAGTCCAAGATGCCAAGATCCTGATACGAGACCCTGACTACGACTCGTAGGCCATCCTATGAGTCATACCTGCAAAATTTATCAAATGTCAGCTGTCTTTTTGGCCTAAATTTTAGGGTTGTTTTGTACATACTATAAATAGTTTAAGTTAGGTTATTTTGAGTGAATTTGAACAGTAGACATCTCTGAATAAAATTTTGAAGCTTTTCTTAGGTTTTAGAATAGATTAGTGTTCTCTTTGGGAAAACTCATTTTAGGAATTGCAAATCTTTCCTTGTACTCATTGTTGATCAATTAAGCTTGTGGGTTTGCAACTTGTGATGCTTGTCTACTTCATTGTTATTGGTAATCAACTATGTCTCTTATTTGTATTTTTGTATGTTTTGCTTTAGCCATGCATAGCTAAGCACCCACAACTTGGGGTTATGGGAACCATGGGTAGTTGACTTGAAATGACCTACGTTTTGTATATTTTTATGATTAGGGTTTTGCATGTACTGTTTATTTCCCTTCATGATTAATGTTGTTTGATAGTGGACAACAACAAACCTGCTTACTATCATGATCTCGACTAAGGTTGTGATGAATAGGAAAAAGAAAGTAGATGACAGGATTTAGTTGATGTTTTACCATCTAATCGACCAAACCTGGCCAAGGGGAGGTTGACTGAGACAATAGGTAACAGTTAGTTGGCACGCCATGGTAGCCCACTAAGCCTCATAGTGAAATTCGACCTTCACCTTTACAAGACGGCTGGAAGAACATAAGTTATCGACCTGTATGCAATTCACTGATCATAGTTATGTTATATAGGGTAATTGAGTCAATGAACCATGGGAAACACAATTTCCAAGTTGTTCCCAAAATTGAGCATTTTCCCATAATCTAGTTATCATTTTTTTATGTTGCTTTTGAAACACAAACCCCCCCCCCCTTTAAGAGATTGTAGTTATAGATACTAGGAATGATTAGTAGTGAAATCCTATAGTCAAGCCCTATATTCTTTGTTGATTCAACCCTAACCTTGGTTAGGTTAATTACTGATAGCAACCACTTTCTTGTTAGAGTGTGACCATCATCACAAAATTATGGCACTGTTTTCGGAGAATACGACAAGGTTTGATTTGATTTCACTATCAGTTAATTCTAGTGTTAATTTCTAGAGTCTCATCTACTTTACTTTTCTTTTGATTTTGTTGTTTGATTTCTTTTACAGGGTATACTAGGTTGTATGCCCAACTTAAGGAGTCAAGGCAATCCCTTCGCTCCCCTATATTTGGAGATCTATCAACAACCAAGAAGGATGGCTCGAATGAATGAGGACATTGAGGTTGAGGAGGATATGTATGTGAATGAGGAAGACTTAAGAAAAGAGAGAACCACAACCAAGAGTTAACCGGCCACAGCTCAGAGACTTCAATGCAAATGCTTATGGATGAAATCAATATTGAGTAAACCCTAAAGGCAATGAATGTTACAGGTTCTATAGCACTGACCCCTCTACCAGCAGATGCTAAGTTCGTAGTATCAAGTGGATTGCTCCAGATGCTCCAAAACCATGGCTTATTCACAGGAGTACCCTCAGAGGATCCCCACTGTCATCTCGAAAATGTCGTCTTTGTGTGCAAAAGTGTCATGGGGACACAAAAAATTTCTATTTGACGCTGTTGGATTTAGAGTGTTCCAATTGTCAATGATTGACAATGCAGCAATATGGTTTTCTAAACTCCCTCAGGGTACCATCACGAGTTGAACTAAGCTGTGGAGGGTGTTCCTAGAAAGATATTTCCCAAGGTCGAAAAAACTAGAGCTTAAGGACAAAACTAATAACTCCGAGCAATTGCCTGGGGACTCTATTAGCACTACATGGGAGATATTCACCAAATTCTTGAGAATGGTCTCTGCTCATAAGATTGTTGATGATATTTTTATCGAGATCTTTTGCAGAGCACTTGATGATAATAGCAAAGCATGTGCCAACACGATCATGGGAGGTGTTTTCCTTGATCAACTATTTGATATAGTGGCAGAAAGAATGGAACAAGTGGTGGAGACTAACAGAGTATGGGGTCAGAGTGAGAATGGTAATACAAAGAGTTCTTGTGTTGTTACCACAAATAGTGAGCAAGCAAAAGTGAATGAAGAGATTATGGAGCAAATTGCTCAACTCTGTATGAGCATAGATTTGGTTTTAAAGCAAAACCAAGCTAACATGGAGGCAATAGCTCACCCCCCGAATTACTCATGTATATGATGATCAAATTCTTTGATGAGGATGTCTGTTATGTAAGCAACCAAGCGGCAGGTTTCCAGAAGAACCCCCAAGGGTCCAATTCGGACTATTGGAGGCAAAGTTCCAGGAATCAAGGTCAAAATTTGAACTGCAACGGGATGTATAGAGATAATAGGGTGGATATTATGAGATAGATAGAGAGTGATAGACACAGAATGGGGGAGAAGAGAAGGCTACAAAAGCGGTCCTTATGTTCCACCACAAAATCGTGATGCCAGATCAAGTAATTCTAGGATCGCAGATATGTTTGAAAAGTTGTTGAAGCGAGCAGACCATAAAGATAAGACCCTGAAGGGAATGAAAGCAGATATCCCTAATATCAATCAAAAGATAGAGTCTCATGCAGTGGCAATCAAGCAACCTGAACAACAGTTTGGGCAAGAGTCTTCACAATTGAACCAATGCCAAAAGGGTACCCTACCAAGAAACATGGTTCAAAGGCCTAAAAATGAAGGGCATTAGATGGAAGTAATTATGAGTTGTGGAAAGAGCACAATAAATTCTTATATGCAAAAGGTGAAGAATGGGAACCACAAGAAGAGAATGAATGATGGAACCCAAGCATGCAACGTAAAAGAGCAATCCAAGAAGTATAAAACCTTTCCAAGGACTCCTCCTTTCCCTCAAAGGCTTGGAAAGAGAAAGGAGGAGGGTAAGTTTGAACAGTTTTTGGCAATGCTAAAAAAATTGTCAGTAGACATTCCTTTAATTAAGGCCCTTGAAAGGATGCCAGGACATGCCAAACGGATAAGGATCTATCAAAAAGAAGCTAAAAGTGAGCCAAAACCTCTCCAAAGATGTTCAATGCTATAGTCACATCACTACAAAATCATTGGTGCAATAGCGCGAAGACCAGGGTGCATTCACCATACCATTCACTGTAGTAGAACTATCGTTTGCTAAAGCACTGTGCGATTTGTGAGCTAGCATAAATTTAATGCATATCTCCATATTCAGAAAGCTTGGTTTCGAAAGCCTTCTTCTTACAAAGATGCGGTTGTTGATGGCAGACAAAATAGTTAAAAAGCCTATGGGGATTTTATATGATATGTTGGAAAAGGTAGACAGATTTATATTTCCTAGTTATTTTGTTATACTTGACTGTAAAGTTGATTATGCAGTTCTAATTATTTTGGGAAGACCCTTCTTAGCTATACGACGAGCATTAGTAGATGTGGAGAAGAGTCTACTCACTTTCTGGCTTGGTCAGTAAGATGAGAAAATCTCAGAGTTCCAAGTCATCTTAATGATTTCATCTGATGAGGAAGATGAAGCCGAAATTCTTATAGAATTTAGGCTTGGTTTGGATCCTTTGGCATCCGTGTTGATGAAATTTGAGGGTGACAAAATTCCTGATTATGAGGAGATGGTAAATGTTCTTAGAGCGTCAGTTGGGCAAAGGCGGCAGTCAAGGTTGGATTTGGATTTATGCAACAGGGAGACGCCACCTACAAAGCCTTCTATAGAAGTGCCACTAGATTTAGAGTTAAACCCATTGCCAGCGCATCTGAAATATGCCTACATGGGAGAGAATACTACATTACCCGATCGTCATTGTAGCAGATTTATGTGAAGGTCAAATAGAAGCCCTAGTCTCAGTTCTCAAGCTGTATAAGCGAGCCATTGGATGGACAATTGAAGACATCTCAGCATTTCTTCTGGGATATACTCTCATAAGATTCAGTTAGTCAAAGATTACAAGCCAAGTATTGAACACCAAAGGCGGTAAAACCCCTAAATGCAAAAGGTTTTAAGGAAAGATATCATCAAGTGGATGGATGCGGGAGTAATCTACCCGATTGCTGATAGTGAGTGGGTGAGTCCAGTGTAGTATGTTCCAAAAAATGAAGGTATCACAGTGGTGCCTAATGTAAAGAACGAGCTGATCCCCTTGAGACCAATCAGTGGATGGAGAGTGTGCATAGATTATAGAAAATTAAATGCTTCTACTAAAAAAGACCACTTTCCTATGCTCTTCATGGATCAGATGCTTGATAGACTGGTAGAAAAGGGATGGTATTATTTCCTTTGTGGGTACTCTGATTACAATCAAATTGTTATTGCACCTGAGGATCAGGAGAAGATAATGTTCACATGTCCCTATGGTAATTTTGCATGTAAGAGAATGCTCTTTGTACTTTGCAACACTCCATCCACATTTTAGATATGCATGATGTCTATCTTTTCGGACATTGTTGAAAGCACTATTGAGGTGTTCATGGATGACTTCAGTGTCATTGGCCAGTCTTTTGAAAAATGTCTTTGGCATTTACGTGATGTGTTACAGAGATGTGTTGATAGTCATTTGGTGCTAAACTGGGAGAAATGTCATTTCATGGTCAAAGAGGGGATCGTGCTTGATCATAGAATTTCGGGGAACGGAATTTAGGTGGATAAAACAAAAATTAAGGTGATAGAAAAATTGCCACCAACAATCTCGGTAAAAGGTGTCAGAAGCTACTTAGACCAAGCCGAATTTTACCATCGTTTCATAAAGGATTTCTCCAATATCTCACAACCCTTGTGTAAGTTGCTAGAAAAAGATACCAAGTTTGTATTTGATGATGCATGTATGCATGCCTTCGAAGAATTGAAAAGAAGGGTAGCTAAAACACCCATTACTGTAGCTCCAAATTTCTCACAACCATTTGAGCTAATCTGTGATGCGAGTGGAGTAGCACTCAGTGTGTTGTTGGGGAAACGAAGAGAGAGAGAGAGTGTTACACCCGATCTATTATGCTAGCAAAGCACTGAATGTGGCTCAAAAGAATTACACCATGACCGAACAAGAATTACTTGCATTGGTGTTTGCATTTGAAAATTTTCGTTCGTACATGTTGGGATATAAAGTGATTAAGGATGCAAAGCCAAGATTTATTAGGTGGGTACTTCTCTTACTGGAATTCAATTTTGATGTGATTGATAGAAATATTTAGAAAACTAGGTATTTGATCACCTTTCTAGATTGGAAGATGAGGCTATGGTGAAATTTGATGATGGGCCGGACATAAATGACTCATTCCCAAATGAAAGAGTTCTGGCAGCGTCACATGATCTTATAGCTTGGTTTGCAAATTGTGCCAACTATTTTGTGAGGGATATAGTGCCCCCTAATTTAAACACCTATCAATGTCGCAAGTTTATGCATGATTTCAAGATGTTATTCTGGGGGATGAGCCAGATTTATTTCGCATATGTGCTAATGGGATCATCCGTAGATGTGTCCCAGAAGTAGGGACGATGAGCATTCCTGAAGCATGTCACTCTCATTGGTGGTTGGCCATAATAGTGGAGCTTAAACTTCTTACAAGGTGTTGTAGTATGGCTACTACTAGCCATCTATTCATCAATACATGACTATGTAAAGTTGTGTGATAGATGTCAAAGAGAGGGCAAAGTTTCGCGAAGGCACGAACTTCCCTAAATCTTATTTTGGTCATCGAACAGTTCGATGTTTGGAGTATTGATTTTATTGGACCATTTGTTAGCTCACATGATAAAAAGAATATTATGGTTGTAGTTGATTATGTCTCCAAGTGGGTGGAGTTCGTTCTACTGAACAATGAGGGTAAGAGTGTTACAGGATTTCTTTGAAAGAGTATTTTCTCCAGGTTCGGTACACCTTGGGCAATTATTAGTGATGGAGGTTCACATTTCTACAAGCTACTATTTAAAGCCCTCCTTGAAAGATATGGTATGAAGCACTATGTGGAAACCCTAAATCATCCCCAAACTAGTGGGCAAGTGGAAGTATTCAATAGGGAAATAAAGCAGATCTTATCCAAAACGGTGAATGTGCATCAAACTGATTGGTCAAGGAGGTTGAATGATGCTTTATCGGCCTACCGGACTGCTTTCAAAACTCCCATCGGAATGTCTCCTTATCAATTGGTGTTTGGAAAGGCCTGCCACTTGCTGGTTGAACTTAAACTCAAAGCATTGTCTACATTGAAGAAACTGAATCTAGATATGCATGAAGTTACAACCTCTAGGCTAATGCAAGTAAATGAACTTGATGAGTTTAGACTGCGAGCCTATGAGAGTTTTGCTTTGTATAAATAACAAATGAAGGTTCAACATGATCACAGAATGGAAGATCACCAGTTTTCTCTAGGAGACATGGTATTGCTTTACAACTCAAGGATAAGGTGGTTTCTTGGAAAACTCACATCTAAATGGATGGGACCTTTCAGAGTTGTGCACATTTTTAGCCGTGGTGCTATCGAGTTAGAGAGTAGGGATGGAAAAGCTTTCAAAGTCAATGGACAAAGGGTAAAAAGGTATATGCTTGACTTGGCAGAGGTCAAAACATTGGAAGATTGGGACCTTGAAGAGGCATAAATGCAACAGCTTCTTGTCATAACGCGATATTAAACCAAGCACTTCCTGGGAGGCAACTCAAGATATGCCCCTTGCATGTTTTTGTTTTTGTCTTTACTTTGAAGGAAAAGTATCATCATTTGGAAGGGTGGTGGAAGTTACGGATTATGGATTAAGGTGAAGTCTGAGTAGCCTCAAGTCCATAAATTCTCCTATTTTTGATCCCAAGGTTTTCTTATCGTGTTTCTTTTTCTTTGTGGATATTTAATTTTCTGTTCAATCGGCATGTTTTAGGAAGTATAGATAATTTGTAAATACATAGTAATGTTACCTTATGGCATATATATAACTGTTAAATTTTCTTTAAACTTTTGATGCAAAATTAGGTACCTTCAAAATGATTGAGGTTGTGAGTATTAATGCATTCATACATCTCTAAGTATCTGGCAATATTTGTTTTGATATTTTAAAGATAAGATGAGACTGAAAGCATGACCTATAAGTCTTTACTTAACTGTGGATGTAATTGCCATGTGTGCTGTGAGCTTATTTTGCTGCATTCATGCATTTTGTATGGGCTCAGAACTTGACCTTGTACTCTAAACTTGGTTTAGTGACTTAGTTGATTTGGAGGTGATCTTAGGCCCTTATTATAATAGGAAACCCACTTTTACCTAAATTGCCTACCAAATGAACTAGTGAATCCTTTGCTCTGAATGTTTGAGCTTCTCATGCACTCATTCTCTCTTGACACCTTGCTGACTTGACCTTATTTGATGAAATACCCTGATATTGGTCCTAATCTATCCTTGAACATGTGAACCTTGATTAAGGCTAAAAGCCTAAGTTGAGGGTGGATACATTGGTGGCCTTGGTTTGAGGCATCGATATTGTGTACTTCACCGTAGGCTAAAAGCTTAAGTTGAAGGTGGCCCTTATTGTGGTAAAGTAACAAAAATAAGGTGGTTACTTGAAGTGAATAGAAAGAAAATGATTAATCATGAGCCGAGTGAAGAAAAAGAAAAGAAAAAGTGCCTTGGTCTGAAAATATGTGCAAAAATGAGTTTGAAATTGAGGCACAACTGTAAAAAAAAAATGAAAGAATAGCTCGAGAAAACCTTCAAATGGTGGAATAAGGGAGGAATTAGTGAAATTTGATGGGTTGTGAAGGTAAAAGCATTGGTAAGCATGGTTCAAGGATAACCTTTAGTCACTAAATGCCTAAAATGTCATACCAAAGCACCAAGAACCTATGTTACAAGCTCTTAAGTCCTAAAGTGATCCAAATCCCTTTGTGATCAAGCCAAGAAAATGAGTACAAGGGCAAGCTTATGGTGTTGGTCATTGTGCATGCATTTCAATTGTGAGAGTGAGAATGTTTCCTCAGTCCCTGATTTTTGCATGTTCTTGAATGAGTATAAGGGGCTTCTTTCTAGTGAGGGCATTTGCACTACTTGAGTAGCATATGACTATGCCAGTGAATGTGGAAGGTTAATGCTCATTAGCTTATCAAAGTTGTATTGTTATGTACCTCATGATGTTCTTGTTTACTCAATAACTTTGCAACTCTATTTTGGAAGTAGTAGTTGGGTACCTGAATCAAATTAGTTGTTGTATATTCCATTGATATAGCTACTATTTATTTCTCTTTGTCTGCATAGATTGAGTCATCGCTTGAGGACAAGCAACAATTCGAAGTTGAGGATATTGATGTGCTGTCAAATTACAACACATTTGATGCCTAAAACAAAGAATTTTGTGAGTTCTTAAAGCGACATTTTAGTGTTTTGATGTTTTTTTGTGTTAATCTTGCAGAAAAGTTAGGTGGGAATGATTTTGAAGAAAAGTTGCAGATTTTGCTGAAGCATAGGCCATAAAGCCCACCTACGAGTCGTAGGTTGTGTCGTAGCGGGAATCAAAGATAAAATTAAGAAATTTTCCAAGTAAAGGTCACTCTTAGGAGCCTAGCCCACGAGTCCTAAGAGACTCCACCACTCGTACAGATGGACTCGTAGCGAGAATCAAAGAGCCAAAATGTTGAACCAAAGCCTAAAGACCAAGACTATGAGATCAAAATATGAGTCGTAGCCCAAGCAATGACTCATACCAGTTCAGTCGAAGATGCCAAGATCCTGATACGAGACCCCGACTATGACTCGCAGGCCATTTTATGAGTCCTAACTATGAAGTTTATCAGATGCTAGCTATCTTTTCTGCCTAAATTTTAGGGTTTTTTTGTACATATTATACAAAATTTAAGTTAGGTTATTTTGAGAGAGTTCGAACAGTAGACATCTCTAAATAGAATTTTGAAGCTTTTCTTAGGTTTTAGAGTAGTTTAGTGTTCTCTTTGGGAAAACTCATTTTGGGAATTACAAATCTTGTCTTGTACTCGTTGTTGATCAATCAAGCTTATGGGTTTGCAACTTGTGGTGCCTATCTCCTTCATTGTTATTGGTAAAACAATAAACTATATCTCTTATTTGCATTTTTGTGCGCTTTGCTTTAGCCATGAGTAGCTAAGCACCCACAACTTGGGGTTGTGGGAACCATGGGTATTTGACTTGAAATGTCATATGTTTTGTGCATATTTATGATTGGGGTTTTGCATGCATTGTTTATTATCCTTAATGATTAGTATTGTTTGGTGGTGGCCAACACCAAACCCTGCCTAGTAGTACAATCCCGACCAAGGTAGTGATGAATGTGAAAAGGAAAGTAGATGACAGGATTTGGTTGATTTTTTCCCATTTGATCGACCAACCCTGGCCAAAGGGAGGTTCACTGAGACAATAGGTAAAGGTTAGTTGGCATGCTATGGTAACCGACTAAGCGCCATGGTGAAATTCAACCTTTTCCTTCACAAGAGGGCTGGAAGAACCTCAGTTACCATCCTGCATACAATTCACTAATCATAGTTATGTTATCTAGGGTAATTGAGTCAACGAAGCATGGGGAGCATAATTCCCAAGTTGTTCCCAAAATTGAGCATTTTCCCATAATCTAATTAGTATTTTTTAATGTTGTTTTTTAATCACAAACACCTCCCTTCTTAGAGATTGTAGTTGTAGATACAAGGAATAATTAGTAGTGAAATCCTATAGTCAAGCCCCGTATTCCCTGTGGATTCGACCCTAACCTCGTTTAGGTTAATTACTGGCAGCAACTGCTTTCTAATTGTAGTGTGACCATCATCAGGTAGTTTTTAGTAATAAGTGGAATAGGTGTGGTTAAGGTTGACAATGAGTTATGGTCGTGAGTCCTTTTAGAGTGTACAGGAAGTCGGCATGATTTCTTTTGAATAGGAGTTTCCGATGGTCATGGTTCGTCCAGTTTTGCATGCCTCTAGGTTTAGGGGATGTGTTGGTGATTCTTGTGCTTTAGAACTCCTTGAATTGTGTGTGTTGTGATGGAAGAGTTGACTTATGAGGAGGTCTAATCGAGAAGTTGTGTGAATTTGAGTGAAGGTTGATTGTTTAGGATGTGGGGATTGTTAAAGCTCCTTGGAAGGTTCATCTAGTCCAAAGTGTTACTTGGGAGGCCGAAGTGGACATTCAAAAGCAGTATCTTTATCTTTTCCACTCCACTCAAGCCTAAGGTACTAATTCTAAGTCCCCTATGTGATTTCAAGTCTTATAATTCAGCCCATATGTCATCCATATGCATTCATGTTTAAGTTGGCAAGTTTAAGATGATTTTACACTTATGTTGAGGTTTTGAAAATGGTGTTTTAAATGTAATGTTGCACTCTTGTTGGGGCTGATTTGTTTGTGATCACTCTTGTCATGTATACTACTTTTATATTCAGGGAAAAATGTTTCCAAGGGGGAGATATTGAAATGACCCAAAAAATTGCCCAAAAATGCGTCTCAGAAGTGTCGCGATAGGTCCGAGTCGCAGACAAAATGCGAACCTGCATATTTTGTTACCAATGCTCTCTATCTCGGTCCAAGCCTTTTGGGTCTTAGGCCTAAGTATTCCCAAACGTGTATTTACCTATACTTAGCCATATTTCACCCTCATATCATCCAAAAAAATATTCTCCAATACTTTCCCAAACACTTAGTCTTATATTTCTCTCAAAATTCAAGTGCTGAAACCTTCTCTGGATCTTATGGAATTCAACCAAGCTTCAAGCCTCCATCTCCAATATTCTTCAAGGTTTCTCAAAAAGTTGGTTTCTTTCGTGGGTTCCTTTCACCTATGATACCCAAGCCTCCTTTTACTCAAATTGCATGATTTAAAGTTTATTTACAAATGGATCTTGCATATTATGAAATTCACTACACACAATGTAAAAGCTAAGTAGAGTTGTGACTGTTTTGCTATATTTTGAGCTATAAGTCTTAGATCTATTGTAAGATTTAATGAAGGGTTTTGATGTATATTTCTTGAGGGTGTTGCAAGGTGTTGATTGATGGTTTTACCATGGATTTTCTTTTATGATTTCAT
>JAOTQR010076772.1:21151-37254 GCA_025774065.1 Solanum ossicruentum
GGAGTTCTTTCTTGATGATTGAATGTAATGGTTTGATGAGGTAGTTCCATAGTTCCTACTGAAAAGTCCATGTCGTAAAGTAGAGTGGTTCATAATTCCTATCGAAAAGATCATATCGTAAGGTATGAACACCCTATTGAAAAGGCCATGCCATATAGAATAGCTAATTGTGCCTATTGAAAAGATCATATAGTAAGATATGTACATCCTACCGAAAAGGCCATGCCGTAAGGTAGAAAGACTAAAGATTCCCACTATAAAGATCATATCGTAAGGTGTGGACATTCTATAAAAAAGTCATGCTGCAAGATAGAATGAATCACGGTTCCTAACCAAAAGGTGATTTCGTAAAGTAGGGTATGTCTTATACTACCTACCAAAAATACTATGTCGAACGGTAGTAGCAATGATAAAACTCTTCAAAAAGGTTATACTGCAAGGTGAGTGGGGGTTATTTGGGCCATTTCATGAAGGTTGGTACAAAGGGGTTTTAGTATGCTTCCCATCTTGAGTTTATATCCCTTGATCATAATTTACTAACATGTTTTACCTTAAGCATTAAGCATGCATGCCATATTGACATTATACCTATTCTTGGATTATGATTATGCATTTGGTTTATGTTGCCTATCCCTTGCTAGCATTGCATCCCACATACTTAGTGCATTCAAACGTACTAATGCATACTCTATGCCTACATAATGTCACCAATCAGGAACAGGAGCCCCACTTGAGCATCCTCCTCCACATGGTTACTATGACCTCGCTCAAGCTTGTTGGTAAGTCCTCCATTCCGAGGACATTACTTATGATCTCTTACTATGTATCAAGACTTTCTCTCTTTTTATTATGTTTTGACTATGAGGGTGAGCCCGGTTGCTTTGTCTTGGCCCCCGCTCTTATCTTTATATAGTAGAGGTGTTGTTGGACATATGGTGTACCTATGCTATGAGCCTTGACTCTATTCACTCTTGTTGCTTATGATATGAAAGATGTTACCTAAGTCCCAATTTTCCCCTTGTTTACGCTTATCTTTTATTGTCATTTTAGTGGCTTCACAACCAAGGATGTGTAATGATATGCTATGTGACTAGTTTGGGGTTCCTTCGGGTTCCCCATTTGCTGGTCACGTCTAAGCCCTAGGCTTGGGTCGTGAAAAGGCACTTAACAACTAAGGTCTTGGGTGTTTTGCTTTTTGGTGTTCAAGCTAGGTGTGTCTTTGCGAATCCTATGTGAGAGGTTGTAGTTGGCTCTTGCAAAACATCATTCCCCTAGCTGGGGTGATTATAAGAAACCTAGCCTACCCATAGGTTCAATTTGATGCCAAGTGTGATGGATTGAGTGAGTTCTGATTGATTCTCGTATCTCATATCCTCGCTCCCTTGCTTGATCAATCCTTACCCAATTGTTTATAGGAGTAGTTGTTAGCTTATTTTCCTCCTAATTTAGTTAGAGTTTTTGCTTGGTACTTGCCTATTGAGTCAAAATGTAGTAGCCATAGGTCCTTGCTCCACTCATTCACCGACTTACTGTTCCCTATGGGATTCGACCTAGACCTCTATAGTTTGGTAATATGCTGATGACAACCTTCCCTTCTACATCTGAGTAATAGGTTTCAGTGATATCAATATACCACCACATAATCGAGATTTTTGTGTTGGTAGCTCTACAGTTGAGGAGATGTTTGATTGTCTGTTGAAGAAGGCTAACACAGAATAAGACCTTGAGGGGTATGAAGTCTGACATCTCCAGCAATAATTAGAAGATCGAGTCTCATTAGGTTGCTATCAAGTAGCTTCTCAGGACCCAAGCCTAGGGCCTAGGTGTGACGGGGGAATGGAGAACCGCAAACATGTGTCATAGCATATCATTACACATCCTTGGCCACGGAAGAAATTAAAATGACAGTAATAAATAAGTATAAATAACGTAATTGGGACAAAGGATAAACCTTCATATCATAACATCAAAAACATGAGAGTCATGATCTTAATATAGATATATAACATGTCCAACACCTCTACTACATGTATAAGAGTTAGGGCCAAGACAAGAAACTAGGCTCACCCTCATAAGCAATACATAACCAAAAGAAAGGTAGTTTTAATACATAGCAAGAGTTCATAAGCAATTTCCTCAAAGTAAAGGACTCACCAACAAGCTTGTAGGACAATTGAACTAGCCACGTGGTGGAGGAGGATGATCAGCCAGTGCTCTGGTTCATACATGATGACATCATGTAGGCATAGAGTATGTGTTAGTACGTTTAAATGTACAAAGTATGTAGGATGCAATGCTACAGAAGATATGTAACATGAGCAAACTGCATAATCATAAGCAATGAATAGCACACTAACAATATACGATGTATGAATGATACTTGAAGTAAAATGTGCTTATATAGAACACAACATATGTGTAAGAAGAGACCATTAACTATTAGTGGATCATCACTCCCTACTACCCTTGGTGATTGAGGCACAAACCCCATCAATAGGTTGGTGGATCATCGCACCCTACCACCTGTGGTGTCAGAGTACAAACCCCCCGGTAGGTTTTTGGATCATCACACCCTAATGCCCGTGGTTCCAGAATAGAAACCCCCAATATGTTGATAGGTACAAACCCACAACAAGGTTGATGGATAGTTGCACCCTACCATATGTGGTGCCGGAGTACAAATCCTCTGATAGGTTATCAAGGTACGAACTCCTTGACAAAGTTACCCAATGTGCAACCACTAAGTAGTGCATAGTCACATTCCAACACTATGTAGAGAATACCATATAAATACATTCACTTTATCATCATATAGTCTGCATATACATATATTCATCTCATTATCATTTCATTATCATATCATCATCATGTAGTCATTCGACTCGTAAGACATGCATTGAACCTTCAATTCCTCAAGAAACCATAACTGTACATTTTATCAATCACTTAGAGGGTGTGTAGTGCTAGTGTAAAACCATGCAATTCAAGAGCGAAATCATGTTAGAAAATTTATTGTAAAACCATCAATAGATACTTGGTAACACCCTCAACCAATATATGTCAAAGCCTTTCATCAAATCTCATAATAGATCTTAGATTTATAGCCCAAAATATAGTAAAATAGTGACAATTTCATAAACCCCAACATAGTGAGCAGTGAATTTCATAATAATTAAGACTCATTTGTAAATCAACTTTAAATCATGAAAATTAGAGTAACAGGAAGCTTGGGTATCATGGGTGAAAGGAACACATGAAAGGAACTCCCATATCTTAGCTTTGGAGATGAACTTGATGAAGATTTGAGATGGGACTTGAAGCTTGAGTGCAATTCTTAAGAATCCAGAAATGGTTTTGAGACTTGAATTTAGGAGTAAAATATTTGGTTATGTGTTTGAATGAGTATTGGGGAATGCTTAGAATGATATAAGGGTGAAAAATGGCTATGTATAGGTATTTTCACGTTTGGAAAACACTTAGGACTGAAGTTAAAATTGAACCAAATACAAAACTAGTGCGCGCCATTGGCACATTACCCAGGGGAGCGAAAAGCTCATTGGAAATTGCATTTTGGAAATGTTGAATATTGATAAGGTTGATTTAAAATCAATGTTGGACCTATTTCCCACTCAATTTGACCCCTTAAACAAGAATATGAAATCGTATTTTCGATATCGCACACGGATTTTGAGATATGTGGAAATTATGATTCCGGGCACTTTCGAGGCACTTTTGGGGGCACTTTTTGGGGTCGTTACAATATCTTCCCCTTGGCAACATTCATTCCCAAATGTCAAAGAGATGTATATATATGAGAGAAATAAATACGACAACGTCATTCGACATAGAGATACAACAATGCACTTAAACATTATTCCAAAAATCTCATCATAAGTGTAAAATCATGAAGAACTTGTCAATTTAACCATGAGCATATGCAATGACATGAGGGCTGAACTTAAGACTTGAGATCATATAAAGGACTTAGATCAATACCTTAAGTTTGAGTGGAGTGGTAAAGGTAAGGAATTCTCTTTTGCATGCCGCCTCGGCCTCCCAAGTAGCACTTTCCACTTGTTGACTTCTCCAATGGACCTTAACGGAAGCCACCTCTTTGTTTCTCAACCTCTTCACTTGACTATCAAGAATCTGAACTGGAACCTCTTCATATGTCAAATTATCGTCAACCATATCCACAACATCAAGAGGAACAATAGCATTCGGGTCACCCATACATTTCCTCAACATAAACACATGAAACACCAGATGAACCAAATCTATTTCCCTAGGCAATTCCAACTCATAAGCTACCTTGCCAACCCTTTTCATCACCCTATAAGGACCCAAATATCTTGGGATCTACTTGCCCTCCTTTAAAAAATGAATCACACCCTTCATGGGTGACACCTTCAAATACACCCAATCATCAACCTCGAATTCATGCTCCCTTCTCCTCACACGTCATAATACTTTTGACAACTTTACACCGTGTTCAACCTTTCCCTAATCATCCTAACAAGTCCACCTCACCAACCACAAACGACCACCACATTGGTAATCTACAATATCTACCATAGAGAGCCTCAAAAGGATCCATATCGATGCCAGAATGATAGCTATTGTTGTAGGCAAACTCAATCAACAGAAGATGATCGTCCCAACTATGTTTAAGCTCCAACACACATGCTTTAAGCATATCCTGAAGGGTTTGAATGGTACTTTTGCCTTGCCCTTTCGTTTGAGGGTGGAAGGCTATAAAAAGCATAACTCTAGTACCAAGACCCCTTTGGAAGGACCTCCAAATTTTGCACCACAATCTGATACGATGGACAAAGGAATCCCATGCAACCTCACCAACTCATGGATGTGTAACCTTGTATAGTCTTCATCCCCATATGTTGTCTTCATCGGTAGGAAATGATCCAATTTTGTCATCCTATCAACCACAACCCGGATGGAATTAAAAAACTTTTCTAGTCTTAGGAAACCCAACCACAAAATCCATATTAATCACCTCCCACTTCCAAATAGGAATCTCTATCTCTTGGGTTAGGCTACCCGACCTTTGATTCTTGACTTGTTGACACCTATAATAATCGGAAACGAATTTGGCAATATTCCTTCTCGTGACTCTCCACTAATACACCTCTCTCAAGTCTCTATACATTTTGGTGGAACCAGGGTGGATAGAATAAAAAGAGTTATGGTCTTCTTCAAGAATCATTTCTATCAAGCCATCAACATACAGTACACATAACCTACCTTGGTACCTAAGGGCACCATCTGCACCTTGGGAGAAAACCTCCACCTTACCCTCTTTCACCAAGGCCTTCAACTCTAACAAGGAGGGATCAAGATTTTGTTTTGCCATCACTTCATCAACCAAAAAGACCTAGAACCATCCACAACAATAACATCACTACTACCAACCTCCTCCAATCTAACCCCCAATCTAGCCAGTCAATGCACGTCCCAAGCCATCTCCTTGTCACCATCATGAACATGAGCAAGGCTACACATGGAAACCCTACTCAAGGCATCCGCCACCATATTTGCCTTAACCAGATGATAATGTACATCATACAATAATCTTTAAGAAGTTCTAGCCATCTTCTTTTCCTTAAGTTGAGATCTTTTTGAGTGAAGACATATTGGAGGCCCTTGTGATTGGTGAACATATCAACATGCACCCCATACAAATAATGTAGCCAAATTTTAAAGCAAATACTACGGAGGCCAATTCAAGATCATGAGTAGGGTAGTTCTTTTCATGCACTTTGAGTTGCCTAGAAGCATAGGCTATCGCCTTACCATTTTGCATTAACACACAACCCAAAACAACTCTAGAAGCATCACAATACACCATAAATCCCTCAAACCCATTTGGTAGTGACAATATAGGAGCAGACACAAGCTTATCTTTCATGGTTTGGAAGATCCTCAAACATTCATCGGTCCACACAAACTTAGCCTTCTTTTAAGTCAATTTTGTCATCAAGGAAGCAATAGAATAGAACCCATTCACAAACCTCCAATATTAGCCTGCTAAGCCGAAGATGCTCCTAATGTCTGATGGGGCAGTGGTCTAGGCCAATTTCTAATAACATCGGTCTTCTTAGGATCCACCTTATTACCATCCACCGACACCATATGTCATAGGAAGGCAACCTCCCTCAACAAAAATTCATACTTTCCCATATTTAGCATATAGTTTCTCCTCCCTCAATCTTTGCAACACAAACCTCCAATGAGCCCTATGCTCCTCCTCACCACGACAATAAATCAAACTATCATCAATGACTACCACAACAAAAGAATTAGGTAGGGTTTGAAGACCCAATTCATAAGGTCTATGAAGATGGCTGGTGCATTGGTCAACCCAAAAGACATCACAACAAGCTCATAATCCCTAGATCTAGTCCGAAAGGCCATCTAGGGAATATCACACTCCCTTATATTCACTTGATGATACCCGGACTGAAAATTAATCTTAGAGAAATGGCTAACCCCTTGCAAATGGTCAAATAAATGACCAATCCTTAGAAGAGGATACTTATCCTTGATGGTGGCCCTATTAAGTTGTTGGTAGTCGATACACATCCTAAGGGACCCATCCTTTATTTTCACAAACAACACCAGTACACCCTAATGTGATTGGCTAGGCCTAATGCATCCCTTCTATAACAAGTCCCTTAATTGCTCCTTTAACTCCGTCTGGACCATACGGTAAGATGGAATAGAAATGGGTTGAGTATAGGCGAGGTGGTTTATGGCATATTCTATCTCCCTTTTAGAATGAATACTGGGAAGGTCATTTGGAAAGACATCAAGAAACTTATTTACAATCGGAACCGACTTAATAGGAAGGAATTTAGACTTCACATCCCTAACCCTCACAAGATGGTAAAGAAACCCCTTAGAGATCAACTTACGGGGTTTAATGCAAGAGATGAATCTACCCTTGACCACCACATGTTGACTCTCCCACTCAAGGACAAGTTTATTTGGGAATTTGAATTTAACCCTACGGATACTACAATCAATAGAAGCATAGTATTCGTGCAACCAATCCATCCAAAGAATAATATCAAAATCAACCATGTCTAACTCAACAACATCACAAGGCAATATTTTATGTAAGATGCAAATAGGACAACTTCTATAAACTTTTCTAGCAACAATAGATGCACCAATAGGAGTAAAAACCTCATATGACTCATGCAACAACTCAGGGTCAACATGGAACTCTTTGAAAACAAAGGGGGTAACAAAAGAGAGTGGCACCCGGATCAATCAATGCATAAACATCAAAGTCAAAGATTTTCAACATACCAGTAATGACATCTAGGACCTTACGCACCGCTTGCTTCCCATGCAAAGCATAAAACCGATTGTGTCTTGGGGCAACATCATGTCAGCCACCACTTTCAAAAAGAACAATATTAGCATCTTGTGGACAAACCTCTTTGCCTTAGTTGCAATTTCGAGGGGAATCCACCTTTCTGTGACCCACTTCCCCACAACCAAAGCATACATTAGTATCTCTCAAGCATAGGCCCTAATAACCCTTACCACACCTGGGACACATCTCATTAGGAATCACAACACCAACACCACTTGTGCAAGCAAGGTGAGAGCATCCCTAAGCTCTCTATTGGCCGGTTGCTCCTCGGGCATGCAGGCTCGTCTTCCTCTCGTGTTAGGCATGACATAGCATAGAAAAGAACAAGCGTTATGGGAGGAAAACTTACTTCAACTCTAGAGCATGACTTAGAACATGAAGAATGGGAACAATTCCTAAATGTCTCATAGCCTCCTACTTATAGTTGTGGTACACAAGACAACCATGAATAGGACTCTAATCAACACAGTGTGTTGGACTCAAGGATCTAACAACCTAGTACTCTAATACCATATTTATCATGACCCAAGCCTATGGCCTAGATTTGATCGGCGAACGAGAATCTGAAGGAACCACAAACAAGCCTCATAGCATATCATTACACATCCTTGGTCACAAAAGTAATTAAAATGACAATGAGAAATAAGCATAAACAAGAGAATTGGGACTAAGGATAAACCTTCATATCATACCACATAAAAGAATAGAGTTAAGACTCTTAACATAGATACATAATATCTCCAAAAATTGCTCTACTACATGGATAAGAGCAGGGGCCAAGACAAGCAACTGGGATTACCTTCATAGTGAAAACAAAACTAAAACAAAGGTAGTCTTGATACATAGCAGGAGTTCATAAGCAACGTCACCAAAGAGGAGGACTCACCAACAACCTTGTAGGACAATCAAACTAGCAATGTGGAGGAAGAGGATGATCAAGTAGTGCTCTGGTTTGTACATAGTGACATCCTGTAGGTATAGAGTATGCATTATTATGTTTGAATATACTAAGTATATAAGATATAATGCAGAAAGAGATAGGCAACATGGGTGAAATATATAATCATAAGTAATGAATAACATAATAAAAATATGACATATATGAATGATACTTGATGTAAAGCATATTTATATAGAACATAACATATGTATAAGAAGAGACCATTAAACTATTGGTGGATCATCACACCCTACCAGCCTTGGTGATTGAGGTACAAACCCCATAGGTTGGTGGATCATTGCACCCTACCACCCATGGTGCCAGAGTACAAATCCCCTGATACGTTGATGGATCGTCGCACTATGCCACCCATGGTGCTAGAGTATAAAGCCTATGATAGGTTGATGGCTACAAACCCCTAACAAGGTTGATGGATGGTCGCATCCTACCATCCATCACGCCATAGTATAAGCCTCCGATAGGTTATCAAGGTTACCCGGCACGCAACCCCCAAGTAGCGCATGGTCACATTCCAACACTATATAGAGAATACCATATAAATACATTCACTTTTTCATTATATATTCTTCATACATACACTCATTCCATTATCATTTCATCATCAGATCACTATCATATAGTCAATTAACTTGTAAGAAATGCATTGGACCTTCAGTTCCTCAAGATACTATAACGAGATATATTATCCAATACTTAGTGGGTGTATAGTGCTAGTCTAAAATTATGCAATTTAAGAGTGAAATCATGCTAGAAAATTTACTGTAAAACCACAAATAGATACTTGGTAACACCCTCAGCCAATATACATCAAAGCCTCTCATCAATCTCACAATAGATTTTGGATTCATAGCCCAAAACATAGTAAAACAGGCATAATTTCATAAACCCTAACATAGTGAGCAGTGATTTTCATAATAATTAAGACCCATTTGTAAATCATCTTTAAATCATAAAAATTAGAGTGAAAGGAAGCTTGGTATCATGGTGAAAGGACCCATGAAAGAAACCCACATACCTTAGCTTCAGAGATCAACTTGATGAAGATTTGAGATGGAGACTTGAAGCTTGAGAGTAATCCTTAAGAATCCAAAAATAATTTTGATACTTAAGTTTAGGAGTAAAAGATTTGGCTAAGTATTTGAATGAGTATTGGGGATTGTTTAGAATTATATGAGGGTGAAAAATGGCTAAGTATATGTATTTTCACGTTTGGAAACACTTAGTCCCAAGACTTAAAAGTCTTGGAGCGATGTCAAAACTTGCCCAAGAACAATACTATTGCGGAGCTCAAGAAGGACTGGTCACAAAGAAGTAGACTATATGTGAGGAGCTCTCCCAAGAGCTTCAACATTGTATAAGATTGCCACAAGGTCCTTGGTGCAGAAACAAGAAGATCCTAGCTCTTTCACCATACCCTACACCATCGGAGATGCCAAGTTTATAAAGGCATTATATGATCTTAGTGCCAGCATAAATTTGATGCCCACTACACTCTTCAAGAAGCTAGGATTGGGACCCCTTACTCTAACGAGCATGCAATAGTTGATGGCTAACCGAACCCTAAAGAAGCTTATAGGGATAGTGTATGACGTCCTTGTCAAAATAGAGAAATTCATATTCTCCGCAGACTTTGTGATCCTTGATTGCGAGTTTGACTTCAAAGTCCCAATCATTATGGGAAGGCCCTTCCTAGCCACTGAATGAGCACTAGTGGACATGGAAGCCAACCAACTCAAGTTTTGATTGAATGATGATGAAGTTCTCTTCAATATCTGTAAGTTTATGAAGAGGCCAGATGACTTGAAGATGGATTTTTGGGCACTTGGTGAAGTCTTAGTGACCAAGTTTTCCAAGTCATGCCACGATAATAAATTAGGCGCTACTTGGGAAGCGACCCAAGATATCTCATGTAATAGTGGTAGATTTGTTTTGTTTTTACCATTAGGATTTGTAGGTAGTTTAATTTATTATATTGTTGTTGTAATTTTTTTGACATTGGACTAGTGTCATAAAAGGTAACAGGATGTTTTGTAGAGAATATGAAGGTACAAGACCAAGTAGACATTTTGGATTGAAAAGTCAACAATAAATGCTTCTACGACTGGTTCTACATGTTGAATGTCAAACCACAACCCATACACCGAATCTTAGAACACTTCTAATGACCAAAATTATGTGCACTCCAATCCACAATCTAACTTTATGGGTCATAGATAAAACTACGGGTCGTGAATGGGGCTCGTTAACCCTAGGTAAGTTTTTCTAGTTTGACTAAGTATTGGGTGTTCTACAACCTACTTTACATGTCATATTTTACTATACCACCCATAGACGGGTCCATGAAACCTATCTCCCAAATTAAGGCTTGGTCAGTTTACGAGATTGGATCTATGAGCAATAGAATTCTATGGTCCGTAATTAGGGTTTTGTAGAAGCCTTAGCCCAATGATTTCAATTGACCTGGTCAAAGTATAAAAGGGGGTAAAATAATTTTGACCCCCACTTGTCTAAAAAATACTCAAAATACTCGACCCTTCGTCCTCTTACCCTAGCTTTTTCTATCATCGTCTGGCCACCACCCCTACTTTTCTAGAAAGATTATTGCCCATAGTTAGGTGACCTAAGGTTTGCCCCTCCTCGGGTTCCTCCTTCAATTTCCCATCGTTTACTTAAATTCGGTAGGTTCTTGGCCCTAAAATCCTTTTACTACCAAAATTGATGTGATTAGATTATAATTAATTGATGGGTATGGTAGTCCAATTGGTATGGTTTCAAATTCATGGTTTCCCTTATATGTTCATGGTGTTTAATGTTGAATGAAGTGTTGCTAATGTTAGAATAGTGTTAAATGCCAGAAAAAGTGTATATGGTCGTGTTATGTTTTCTTGAATAATGTTATGAGAAAATCATTTCGTCACATGTGATTTGACTTGAATAAAATACATTGACTGAAAATAAATGTGTGATTATATGTGTAAGCCTTAATCTCTAAAGATTTAAACGGTGTCGATTTGCGAAATAAGCATGGAAAATGAAAATATGTGAGGTAGTACATGACCATTACATGTGGGGTTTTGGGAATTTGTTGAAATCATGTGAGGGTGCATAGTGTCTTGCTTCAGAGCTGATTCAAATTTTGAACATGTCATCTTAGGACCCATTTGATTGGCTTGGAAAACCAATTTCTTAGAAATTTCACACTACAAGGGTCTTCTATGATCCGTGGAACATTCAAGAAGACATAGTTGCCCCTAATAAGAAAATCTAGAAACTTGTAATTTTTTGTGTTCTACTAGAGGAGATCTTCTATGAGCCGTAGATTAATTTACAACTCATAGATAGCTCTCGTAGGGATTTGCCTACATAAATCAAAACTGGAATCACATATATGACTCAGCCTATGACCCATAGGATATTCTATGAGTGATACTTAGTTTTGTAGATGCAATTCTAGCAGCTAAATTTAATGTACTATGTCTTCTGTGAGGGCCTTTTATGGCTTATAGTTTTCACTATGGTCCATGAAACAACCTTCATAGACCCATTTTTACCCAGTTTAGATATGTTCTTATTTTTTTTCCTTTACTTGTGGGGCAAATCGTGTTTGCTAAATGTGTGCATTTCGGGTACCATGGCCTCTAAAGCTACGAAAAATGAGATACAGGCCCTACAGTAATGACTACTAGATGAGCCCTCGGAGGATCAGTGAAACTCCGAGCCTGTGTTTTAATAGAGGAGCTCGATGTCCAGCCTGACTTAGATGCCAAGCAACAAAAGACAAGGGCTACCACTAGATAGGTCGAGCAGCTCCAAACTTAGGCTATTATTATCCACCCTCCCTCGTATGAAGAAGAAGGTGACAAGGATAACAATTCTATTCAGATGACTCCCTCCAAAGAGTTAATCGAGTCAGCATCTGGCGAAGAGTTGGAGTCAAAGTCTTCAGCAGCACCTCGGGCATCACCCTCACCTTCAAATGCTCTACCTAGCTTATGGTGTGTCGAGGGCATATAGGCCATCTACTAGGAGGGCGTACAAAAGACCGAGTGGGGCCACCTAGCTTTCTCTATATTTGAGGAGTCCAGCAACATTACTTCAGGGTTAGAAAGTGTCGCTGGCCTTTGGGACACCATCACAAGGTATAAGCTCCATTCCCTAGTAGGAATGTCGAGGAAGTACTCCTCGTTGATGGTTCAAGTGTTTTTTGCATCCTACCCTACCAAAGTTCTCGATTTTCTTCCCAAAGTGAGGAAACCCCTCAGCAGCCTTAGTAGACAGATATGAGGGTGAGGGGGTTGACATGTGGATATACCAGAGACCACTATTCACCATATGTTATTTGGGCCAGAGTTCCCATCCCCCAGGTCTATAGCAGAGTTTGACAGGAGATTGGAGCAGACATAGGATAAGGCCCTGATGAAAGACCAGGCCTACATGGCCTCTTTGATACAGTGGGTTGCTGACCACATTGCAAAGCAGGGCACGAACCCTGAGTGGATATCTTTTTTAGCAAAGCCCATAGTGAAGGCCTCGCTCTACTTCACTGAAACATTTTGCTGGGTTATGGTGAGATCACAGATCTGGCCCACACTAGTTAATAACACATTGACGCTAGACCATGCATTACTAGTTTCCAGCATCTTGACAGGTTATGAGATAGATTGGACCCGTCTGTTTGCGGAGCAGATATATATGAAGCGACCCTGAAGAGGTCCACCTCTATCCCCTTCCCATGCATGATATATTGATTTTATATAGAGTTGAGGTGGAGGAACTATACTATTTAGATTGCTAGATCAAGGTTCAATAGACTTTAGATGCCAGCAAGATAAAGGATGTCAAGTATTTGGCGGCCCTTCATTGAGCACCACACCCACCTGCTTAGATGCTAGAGATGTTCTGTGGTGCCACTACCTGAGTCTCCATCTACTACCACCACTCTTGCTCCCGCCGTCGATGGATCACACAGACTAATATTGATATGGTAAGGGGGTCACTACTTCTATTACTACCCAGAGGTCGTGCACACTCAGATAGCACCTACTGGCATGGTTTATGTGACAGCAGCTTCTATTTAGTCCATGGTGCAGAGGGAGGCCAACACTGAGTCTTAGCTGACTCAGTTATTATAGCAGATTCAGCCCTTGGTCTGCCAGGCCATTTCAAAGGCTAGAGCTCTCATGTAGGCATTCGCAATGGCTGCTATAAAAGAGAGACTTACACACATGGACAACTGCATTGATAAACTTGAGAGGTGAGGATAGTAGAGCCTCAGCTTACCACGACCTATAGACATGATGGCCATTCAAGCAAAGATCTAGCAGTTTTGGGCTAAGATGACAGCAACACCAGTTGTGTTCCCACCAACTGATGCTATAGAGGCAGTGGAAGATTTATTTGTGACTGATGAGGCACTACTTCCTTCACTTGGGAAGAGGCCCCATATTGATTATCTTGTATAGTGAGACTAGAGATGGAGTTGACAGAGGAGCAATAGTATTAGCTCGCCAGGGCACGTTTGATGCAGGATGAGAAGGTGTGGCAAGCCCGATAGCTAAGAGGGTGAGAGGTGTGGGACCCTTTGGAAATGCTCCTACTATTGAGGAGGCTACTAGGTAAGTTGAGGGTGGTCAGACTTAGCCAGAGACTGGTGCTTAGATGCGCAGGGTTTTTTTAACCCTTGCACTTTATTATTACATTTTATGCATTTAGGACAACGCAAAAGTTTTTTGATACGGTGTGGGTAGTTATAGGCCTCAGTGAAGTCTGAGTAACCTTGGCCTATAACTAACCAAAATTTTGAATCCGCGTGATTTTCTTGCCTGTGTTTTTTCCCCAAGGATGTTTACTTTATATTGAACTGGCATGTTTATAATGTGTAGGTAGTATTAGTATCATGAAGTATTGATGTCTACTATGGCTTATGCTTTTTTTGGGTGAAAAATGATGCCCACTAGAAATTTAGCAACCATGCATGTTTGATTGTTTGACACTGCTTGTTCTGATTATTGAGGTTAAATTGTGATGAAAAGCATGATATGAGAGTCTATGTTAATAGTGTAATGAGTTCCATGTGTGTGTGAGCTTTCTTTGCTGAATTCTTATATTGTGTTTCAATTCAGAACTTGTCTTGTTACTCTGACTTAGACTTTATGTTAGTTGGTTAGAAAAGGATCTTAGTCCATTGTTCATATTAGTCCACTTAGCCTAAAAAACCAATAAAATGTGTAATGTATCCCTTGATCCCAATGCTTGAGCCTTGCATGTACCGTATTCTTTGTTAAAATCTAAGTTACCTAGCCTTGTTACATGTAAAATCATGAAATTGGCCGCATTCCGTCGTTGAATATTATCCTCCTTGAATAAGATAAAAAGCTTAAGTTGTGGGTGGCTACTAAAAGTAGACCTGGTTTATAGGTTGGATATGTGCACCTCGAATCAAGCCAAAAGCCTAAGTTGAGGTTGGTTGGTGCATGCGCAATCACATAAAATGGGATGGAAGCTAGTGATACATGGAAAAGGGGATGAAAATGTGCTCTGGGTGCCAGAAAAATGAGTAGATGCCTAATCAATGAGCTAAAATGAAAAATGATGCAAAAATAATAAGGCATTGAGTAAAAAAAATGAGAATAAGACACCCAAAAAATCTTGGAATAGGAGAAAGGGAGCATGAAGTGAAAAGTTGACAAGTTTTGGTAGGGCAAAGCTGTAGAATAACACAGTGTCAAGGAAGGCCTTTAGTCATTATTTTCCTAAAACAACATACCAAAGCCCTCGAGACTACGTTACAAGCCAAGTAAGTCCTATAGTAATCCTAGTCCAAGTAGTTGAAGGTCATAGTCGTGAGTATGGGAGCAAGTATATAATATTGAGCATGGTATTTGAACATCTTTTGTGAGAGTGGGTGATTTTGTGTAGTCCCAAGCATTGAATCTAAAAATATCATCATGCATGGGATATGGGACTTTTTTCTCTGAGGGAACTTGCATTGCATTATTTATATTGGGCTAATTCAGTGTTTGTTTCTTATAGTTGATTACCTTTCTTGTCATAGTTGCACTTTCACATGTATTGATCTACATTGGTTTTCTTGATCTTAGATGCATTTATGAGTAGTGTAGGACATGTGCTTGAGTTTAAGATTATGTGTGCCATTAGATTGAGGTCTGTGTGCTACTGTACTTGTGCTATCAAAATACGACACTTTTGATGCTTAAAACTTGAAATTTTGTGTGTTCTCAAAGCGATGTTAGTAGATTTGATGTGTTTTTATGTTTGTTTTGCAAGACTATAAGGTTTGGCATGATTTGTGCTAATTCTACAGAAGCTAAATTTTTGCTATTCTATGACACCCTTCATGGGTTGTGGAAGTTTTTGTGGGCCGTAGAGTTGGTTTCATAGCAAAATCAATTGAAGGGAAGATTTTTTAGAGTTGAATCTACCAACATGCAGCGAGCCGAAAACTATGTAGGAGTCGTAGATATGGTTTCATACCTTGAGGATTCAAAAATAGGGAATTGCTGAAAAGTCATCAGATGAAATCCTTCATAGGTCGTAAGTCTTTATGTGGCCAGTAGGAAGGTCTCGTAGACATCATCCCCAGAATTAAAGATAAAGTCCATGAAGCCTCGGCTATGAGCCGCAGAACTTTATATGGCTCATAGAGATGGCCGTCGAGCCTGTCGAACCCATGTCTCCAATTTTGATTTGTTTTTGTATTTAAAATACTATAAATAGGTT